>PVJC01054250.1:0-10539 GCA_004026665.1 Murina feae | reverse complement strand
CCATCTTGGTTGGGTTTATTTGCATACTCACTCCTGATTGGCTGGTGGGCATGTCTTGTGGGTATAGCGGAGGTATGGGCAATTTGCATGTTTCTCTTTTATTAGGTAAGATATCCTGTTTTGCTAACATAAAGCAATGATCAAAGTGAAAGACACTTTAACAGCTAATAACCAACACTGTTTTGAAGGCCAACATTTTCCTGTGACATGCCACAGTTTAAAAGATCTTCCAAAAACCTCTCACCTGCTTGCCATTGTGAGTTACTGACGACAAGATGGTCCTCAGCGTCTTGAACCCCATAGCGATGTCGAGAAGATGAGCAGCAAAGAAGAAGTTGTTGTAGTGCCCCAGCACGGACATGGTCATGTACCAGGCCAGGTATAGGAAGGACTGTAGACGGGAAGGGACACACGTGGGTCAGAAAGCAGAGCCCGTGACTGCTGCTCCAGTTCTGATTTCATTCTAGTGAAGCCACTCCGTTTACTTCGCCTTCTTAGACTACAAATTTACAGAATTCTAATTATATAATCTGGGAGTGGCCTCCACTATTAGAGAGAAATTAGCTGCAAGATGCCTTACGATCAGGTGACAGTTCTAAGACACACAGTCGGGGTTTGGGGCCTCAGGAGAGTCTCTAAGGTCCCTGGCGTCCAGGCCTGTGGCTGAGTAAGGTGAGGGTAGAGGCAGGAGAATATGGGGGTGCCACCAGGCTTTGGGAGAGTGGAACTCGTGTTCACTACGGAAGTCAGTGCTAAAATGGAAGTGAGACTTTAAGAGGAAATGAGCTGCCCACGGGGGAAGCCGCAGCCGGAGCACAAGGCCGGTGCGCTCCTGGGCGCAGGGATGAGAGTCTGGAGAGAGGTCTGGGATGCTGGCTGACATCCGACAGAGAATGTGCCTGATTCACCGTTCTGCCAATCTCAGGCTTCTCTCCAGCGACTTCCCACAGTCAGCAAACGGGGACTACAACTGATAGGAGCAATTATTTCATCTGAAAACTCCAAGAACAAAAAACGTGACACTGTTGAGCAAGCCAGGTGGAGAAATAGGATCAGCTGCCGACGGCAGGTAGCTTTTGGTAATGAGAGATTTTTTTCACTGTTTGTGGGCACCTACCTTGGTCCTGATGTTTATTTTATAGGCTCTGAGGCTCTTTGATCAACACAGAATCAACAGAATAATTATTTAATTTGGGAGTAACTAACATTTATCATAATTAGTATTTAAATTCCTTTTACGTATTTAGAACTTTCTTTTTAACATCTACGAAACGTTGAAGTATGCCCCGTCCAACTGAAACCTAAATAGAACCACACATGACTTTGCATCTCAGCTTTTTCTTGTGTAAAGATATGTTTGTTTTCATCTCAGCTACTGGAAAGAAGGGAAGGAGAGACAGGCGATTAATCTCCTATCCCCTGGGTCTTGCCCAGCTGTGCTCTGTAGTAAAGTGAACTGATTTCGAAGAACATTAGTAACATCTGCAGCCAGCAGCCTCGGTAACCGGAGTGCCTGCGCTCTGCCATAACTTACATTGTCAGTAAAAACCACTCCGAGTTTCCACATCTGATACTTCACGTCGATGGAGCTCAGTCTGGGAAGACAAAGAACGTGCAGATGTGCCCATTAAGCAGATGCCAGGGATGAGCCTGGCACCGTCCCGGGACATTAGTTTTATCCTAGGTCCACACCCAGGAGGCTCACAGCACCGAGCGCCGTGAGAGCAGGATTTACTTCCCCCAGAGCAACCTACAATGGTTGATGTTTCCTTTCCCCTCTCTCTAAAAAATCAATAAAAACGTTGTTTTAAAAAATAAAAGGGCTGCATAGTTCCCTTTGCTAAAACTTAATAAACATTTTCCAAACAAGAAGTATTAGAAAACATAGTCATATATTGCACTTTTGCATAAGGAAAGAAAAGGCAAGTTAAATTAAGAGCATTTGATGTTGTTTTGTGTACATAATGAAAAAGCCACTTTCAGCCTGGCCAACATGGCTCAGTGATTGAACGTCGACCTTGAACCAGGAGGTCACGGTTCAATTCCCGGACAGGGCACTTGCCCGGGTTGCGGGCTCCATCCCCAGTAGGGGGCATGCAAGAGGTAGCCAGTCAATGATTCTCTCTCATCATTGATGTTTCTTTCTCTCTCTCCCTCTCCTTTCCTCTCTGAAATCAATAAAATACATTTCTAAAAGAAAATGAAAAAGGCACCTTCAAAAATTAATAGAAAAAAAAATCCAATCATTTGTAGCTCAAAATAGCCAGAGGTGTAGCCTTTGTGTGCACTCTGCTCTGTCTCTCGGTCCCTGTGACCCTGAGGAAGGAGACCGAGGCTCCCGCAAGGTCAAATGCTATCACTGTTCTCTCCTTCCAGCCGGGGCTGGGCGGGGACACTCACACCGCCGCCAGGGAGCTGTCTTTCTTGGGTTTCTTCTTCTCCCGGGCGTCACTGAAGTCCAGGGCGGCTTTGTCCATGCCAAGCAACTCACTGATCCTGTCCCGGCCATAGAACTCACCGTATTTATCCATAACCTAGGAGACAGCGAGAAAAGAGCCTCAACCATTAGGTTAGCTCAGCTCTGTCTGTGCACAAAACATCTCATTGTTACAGTTACTATATATTTATGTTACTTTGAAGTTCACTTTGAAGTCTAGTTTATGGCTGTGGACCCTGAGCAAGAAAATATCTACTACGAAAGTCTCTCAGTGACTTAACTAAACGCAAATTTTAAAAAAAGGACTAGCAGCCTCTCACGCAAACCGCAAAACTGCACGTCAGGGAAAAGCCGGCACCGAGCTGCCCGGCTCTTCGCTGAGCTGCTGCCGCTGGCACTGCCACCTGAGCAGCCCTCGAGTCTCCTGACGGAGCTCTGTGCAGGACCCATAGCTGGGATCTGTCTCAGCTGCTTCCTACCACCCTCAGCGCAGTCTGCAGCAGAGTAAAACTTCACGAAAGCAAGACCTTCAAAGGTGCTATAAAGAAAAGAAAATGCAGTTCTCTGTTGCCGGCCAACACCTTTACCTCTTTGGTGGAAAGGGGGGCCGCGCCTGATCTGTCGGCTGCCCTAACTGCAAAGGGCCTTGGCTGGTGTGGGTACCTGAGCGAATGAGCTAAGGAGTCCCACCAGCTGCGGTTCATGCGGGTGAGCCCCCAGAGTCACTGCCAGGGCACGGGGGAGGGAGCAGCGCTCACTCATTCTATAGCCCCAGAGGACGGGCCCTCAGCCACAAGGAATTCATATTCGACTCCACTGCACTTGGCAATGACAGTAACAGGCAGAGAACGCACCCCAGGATCTTTCTACACAGGAGCCACACGAGTTCAAATCTGAATTGCACTTTGGGGAAAAAAAATACTGAATGTATTCCTTTTAAGAGATATTACCTTTCTTTTGACAAATTTGTCCCAGTAGTTATTGGGAAATGACCTAAAAAATAGAAAAGCATAGAAAAAAAAAGAGTATTATTTTAAAGTATGATAAATCACAACATACTGCTTGAAATATAGAAAATATTTAAAATAATATGCAAATATATTTTCCATTCATGATTATTGTAATGAATTTGTTTCCCATCTTACCCTATAATTTTTCTGCATCGCGGTCATTACATAAATATTACTTTTAATGTTAATATAGAAATACTGCACATACATGTAACTCACAAAAAGGCTCTGGGTTGACACTGTGATGGAGAAGAACATGAACATATTTGCTAGTCAGCTGATGGTTGTGTTTTTTAATCTATTTATAGATTGCTTTGCCAAGTGTCTTTAAAGTATCTAGAATTCTGTCACTGTTTTTCCTACGGAGGGAAAGCAATCTCCTTTGCACCAGTTATCCTCAAGGACACGTGGGTTGGGGAACCTGTGTGACCTGGCACGGGGCCAGGGCGGGACACACTAGGAGGGAGGGACAGAATGTGACTTAGCACCTAGAGTGCTAAACAAAACGCGGCATTCGGAGCCAATATCTACTGTGCTAGCCACAAACAAGTCACCCCATTTGAAAACCAAGAACCTATTGAAATAACTTCTTAAAAATAAGCAAAACTCATCACTGAGCTAATAAAAAGGAGGCATTTTCCTCTTGAGAACTGCAAACTACTCTGAAAATACGGACACTGTCAACTGTGGGAAACTGCGCTGGGACGGGCTGACACCTGCACAGCGGCCTGTAGCTCTTGGCCTACACGGCTGAACAACGTGTGTGCAGAAGAGCATGCTCGCGGTCTTCTGTGTTGCATGCTCAGCTAGCTGTCCACAGGCTGCCTGATGGAAATTCAATGTCTCTGTCTCTAATGTTACCTCTCCTACCTTAATGAATGGCTCTGCTCCTTGTGTTTCTGGGTGAGACAGCCCTGCACGCAGGTCCCCAGCCCCTGCACCCTTCTCCAAACTCTGAGTGATGGAGGCAAAGCCCACGGGGCTGGGGACCGACTGGAAGCCCCTCTGATGAAGGAATCAGAACACAGATGGCAAAAACTGATGGCCTCCACCAGGGGCTGAGGGCGCCGAGCCTTTGATTTTCTTGGCTGAATAAACACCCATTAATCACTCTGCCGACTTCTGATAGAATGCAGGAAACTCTGGCAAAGGACTTCATGTTCGGAAATCTGTGAGCGCCGAAGGCCTCGCATGCTCTTTACTCACTGTGTGTTGATTACAAGTCGATCCCACTGGCCTTTAATATCATCTTCGGAAGGCTGCTCTGTAATGTAAAGCCCGTCAAATTCCAATTTCCGAGCTACTTCCTTTTCACGCTTAAAAATAACCAGCGGGACCTACATTGAATAGAGAAATGTATTAAATTAGTTTAGAGGTACTGGCATCTCCTGTGGCCACTGTCATTACAAACCAGCTTTAGGGAAGCGGCATCTTCCGTTACTTCCAGGAAAGTAAAAATGGAATGAAAGTGAATCAGCTATACGTAGGGACAAGCATTGCAAGGTCTTGGATAACAAGAGATAGAAAAGGTATTATATATACACGTGTATTTAAGCAGAAGTTCATAAGTAACTAAGTCACTTTTAGATAATAAAGAGAAAAAGGTTACGCAAAACTGTTTTTCTTAGATGCATACATATAGTAGCAGCAGACGCGAGGGCAATAAAGTATAACCATTTACTAAGCTTCCAGAACGCATGCTTTTAAAAAACGCAATTTCATTTGAGAAATCTCTTTAATAATCCCTTGCTCAGCGTGCCCACATTGTTATGAAATAATTTTAATTTCAACATCAGTTAAACTCTTCGTCTGTTTCTCAAGATGTCTTCAGAACATACTGACGCCCTTTCCCTACGGACAGACTTTACACAGGAAAGACTCAGACATTCCAGAAGCATCTGAGAACACCCTCATGGACCAGGAGGAGGTGGAGAGGAGTCTTGAGGAGACGGATGCTGGCCTTCCACCCTGGCCCTGGGTCTGAGAGGAGGTCTTGCTAGGAAAGATGAAGAGGTCCCCGGGAAATGGGCAGCCCTGCGCACTCAGGCTCCCTCCTGGGAGCGGTTCACCCGATGACACTGTCCCCTGCAGGTGTCCTGGGAGCCGCATCACCTCCCGGGGGGAAGTGAGACAAACTGGGAAACCTTTGCACCCAGGAGGGCAGCAGAGAGCTCCTGATGTCAGAAGAGTCACCATCACTCCAAGGGGCATCCACATAACTAACATGCGGGAGCCCTGCTAGGGGATATAGTGCCCGGGCCCCTTCTGCAGGGTCATTACAGGTGACACGGGCCACTGTGTGTGTGAAAGGAAGCTCCAGTCAGACCACTCAGGCCAGCCCTCCCCAGGGCAGCCTGCAGCTGTACATGGTTAGTGTGGAGTCCAATGGCCAGGCCCCCAGGCCCAGCCAGGACAACCGGCTATCGCCAGCATTGCAGAGGGAGGCTGTGCCTGCCCCGTGCGTCAGCCCCGTCCATGTTCCCCTCGCTGGCCTCTTCTCCCTCCCGCTGTCCACAGGTGTGGCTTTCTGGAACATTCCGAATAAGCTCCGTGCATGCAATTTCCACCCCAGAACCCGCTTCCCCAAGCGCAGCCCCAGTGCCCGGCGCAGCTCACTTTCAGGCAGTAGTAGCCGATGATGCAGAAGAAGGAGATGACGGTGTGCAGCACGGCCAGGATGCGCAGCGTGGGCTCCATGTAGCCGCTGCTCTCCTCCAGGACGTAGTGCACCGCCAGGTCGCCGGGCGCGTCGTTGTCACTGCCAGCGAAGGGGCTGCTGACTCTGGCGCTTTCGCTTGCACTGCGAGGAGGGAGCTCCTTGCCTTCAACCACAGAAGAAGTGGAGACCTGATTCAAACCAGTTAGAGCGCGGTCAGTTCTCTCCCTCTAAGGTATCGGTGCCAACCAGAAACAAGGCGCCCGGCCTTCTCGGCAATGGCGGGGCGGGAGGGCCTGGCACAGGGAACAGGAGGCTCTCTCCACCCTGCGCCCTGGTCCACGGGGGATGTTCTCAGAACCTTCTGGGACAGCAGATCGCTAACACGCTCGTGCCGATCCTTCTATGGAACCAGGAGTTACCAGGATCCGTGCGCGTGGGGGACTGAGACGGCCAAGATGCCTCTCAAGGATCAGAGGCGCTGCGTGTCACAGCGGAGCCACGAGTGAGCTGTGCGCAGGGCGGGGGCATGCAGCGAGCCTCTGCGGAATCGAAGCTCACTGAGCCGCAGGAAGAACGGCCGCTGCCTCACGGTCAGGGACGTGCTCGCGGTGGGTCTGTGACATTCTTACATCATTCAGGCTGCCGGTAGCATCGCCCTGGTCATTAAGACTAAGAAGCACGTACCTTATAGAAGAGCAAGATGAAGTTGATTGCAAAGGCGACAAATAAGGCCAACATTCTCATGTTGTAGAAGTTGCGAGCAAAGTAGTTCTGAAGGTGAAAGAAATGAAAAGGTCACTGAACCAAGAGACTTGGAATGTGCAGACCATTAAACAGAGCATCCACTCATCCACCCCAGACGCCCTCCTGAGCACCTAGTGCGTATCAAGTGTCATTTTTGCGACCGAGGATATAATAACTGATTTAGAAATCTGGGCACCACGGAGGAGACACCCCCACAGGCAGAACATCACCTCAGGGGATGCTCACCGTGGTGAGGAAAATCCAGCAGGTTCGGGCTTAGGGAACGGGGTGCGTGAGCAGAGGCCTGAATGCCACCGGCGAAAAAGTCAAGAGAACAAGTGGGGACCAAATGCGTGTGAGAGAGAGAGAGCACACAGGGGCAGCCCTGAGTCAGAGCAGTGGGGGTGCCAAGGGGACAGAGAGGAGGGAGCCTGTGGAAGAGGGAGTGCGGGAGGGGCTGGGGTCAGGGTGAGCTAGAGGGAGTGGCAGGCCCCTGATGAGGTCTGTGTGCACAAGAACTGAATCACTGCTGCAGCATCATTTCCCTAGCCCGTGAAGTGCAGATAAACCAGCACCTTCCTCAGAAGGGTTTGTTGTGAGGATTAGATACAACAATAGGGGAGAGTTTGAGTCCTGTTATCATGGTTGGAATTATTTTATTCTAGAAAGATTTGAAGAGGGCCTGATGCCCTCAGACTTTGATTTGAAAAGATTATCCCAGCTTATACAGTGACTGGCCCGGCCTCGTCGACCTCACAGTCTCACAGCAGCGTTCACCCTGAAGGGCTCACCAGAAGCTTCTGCTGATAAGCGATGATCTTCTTCCAGAACACAGACTCGGGCGCCTCGGGCTCCCCGTATCTGTGGGTGTGGATCAGCCGCAGCTTCTGCCGGCCCTTCTCGTCTTTGGCCTTTTCTTCTTTCTCTCCATCTTCTCCCCTGGGAAGAGGCGAGTAACCGTAAGCCGGCAAAAGACGAGAGAACTAAGGGGCTTTGTGCCAAAATACACAGATGAACACACATTCAAATCGTAGAACCATTTTTGAACACTTTCTCCTCCAACGAACTGCAATGTTCAGAATTTTAGAATCCAGGGCTGGGTTTCTGGTACCCGGGCCTCCTGTGGGGAATTCTGTGAAGTTCAAATCTAAAGGGCATGGCACAGGCTGCAGTGTCTCGGTATCTGTACAAGTGCCTCCCCTTCCCACTGTGCAATGAGACAGCGCAACCGGAAAGAGAGTGACCATGAAACCCCCAGCCAGCCTTACGTTTGGAGTAGGATTTTAACAGTCAACCTTGAACAATGTCTAATTTTTAGGACCTAATGTCAGAGACATGCATTTGGTGGTGCACATATATAAAGGATGTCAGGATATTAATTTTTCATATGGTAATGAAATTAGAAGCACTAAAATTTGATACCTAAAACCCTTCTAGCTGCAGAATACCAATCCTCCATCAGGAAAGTGTATTTATGCAGATGAACTCATATTCAAAACCCATGTATACCTAACCCACCTAACCCACCCACAGGAGGTATAGCTAACATTTTTAATACATGTTTTTGTTGATTTCAGAGAGCAGGAAGGGAGAGAGAGAGAGACAGAAACATCAATGATGAGAGAACCATCCATCCGCTTCCTCCTACACGCCCCCCATTGGGGATTGAGCCCACACTGTTTCCAGGACGGGATCATATGCACAGTTAAACCAGAGCTGGGCCCTTGGTTCTGGGAGGCAACACGACAAACCATGTGGCATCCCTGCTGCGGGACACACGGAGATGGGGTTGGAGGACGAGGCTGGCCTGGCCCCGGGAGGGTGCGCCCACACTGATGCCCCAGCATGGAGGTCCTGGCGCGGAGCCTGTCCCCAGAGAGGACAGAGCCCTCCATTCCGTGCCCTGGAGAGAGAGCACCAGACAACGAGGAAACCACACGTACTCGGCTTTCTCGGGTTCCGATCTGTTTTCTTCTTTTTCTTCCTTTTCTTCCTCTTTTGTCTCCTGCTCCTTGAAGTGAAGGGAAAGAAAAGCAGGTCACACAGCACCTTGGGATGAGCTTAGGGAGCCCTGCCTCGGTGGAGACAGCACTTGCGTTTCCCTTCCTCGCACTCCCCCATCCCAGGGCTGGAGCGTGTCTATTTGCACAAGCACAGGCTGTCCACCTCCTTCTCATGTCCTCAAGCACCTGCTTGACTACCACACACCAAGGCCAGCCAAGTCCCACCGCTCAGATCTGCTCCGACCACTGCCAACCCCACGGACGCCTCATTCACGCCACGCGCGTGGCCCTGCCGCCCACCAGCATGGAACGCTCTTCTGGTTGTGTCAGGAGCGTTCCCTCCGACGGCCAGCGGCAGACACGGGGCGAGCCCGGGGCAAGTACCTGTGGACGGACCCCGTTTCCTCGCCTAATGTCAGTACTAAGGGGGGCACTCAGATCACACCTCGTGGTTAAGGTAACTCAGTCACTTGTAACGGACCTCCCGAGGCCACTCTCTCCGGAAACGCAGGCTTATGCTGGACCCGCTGTAGTGCCCGCCCGATGCCCACTGCCTCACAAGGTGCCCCTGGGCCCCGGAGCTGCACGACGGGGCTCCGTTACCTGCACTTTCTCTGGCGCCTCAGGAACGGGGTCCGGGTTGCTCATGAGGTCGCTGAGGCCAGCGTTCGGGTTATGGGGGATGAGTCTGTACTGCCCCCCTTCCCGCTTCAGGTCCAGGCCGAAGATGTCGGAGAGCAGGTCGCTCTCCTCCGTCAGCTCCTTCAGGTCAGTTAGGTCCTCCGAGGGCAGGGCGGCCTCCAGCGGCTTCCGCTCGCCCTCCTCGCCGTCGTCGCCCCGCACCTCGTCCTGCGTGGGGTCCGGCATGTCGGCCAGGAGCTCCGCCACCCGGATCTTCTTCGCGCCCTCCACCAGGCTGCCCCCCAGGAGCAGGCTGCCCACGATGCGGGAGAAGCCGCGCAGCACGCTGGCCACGACGTGCAGCAGGCTCGCCAGCGCCCCCCAGTAGGAGGAGAAGAGCGCCGTGACCATGTCCCTCACCGTCATCTTCTTCACCTTCTTCATCTGCTTCTTCAGGCTCTTCAGGCTGAGCATGCGCAGGAGGGTCAGCAGGTTGTACCTGAGCGCCAGCAGGGCCGAGCGGACGGTCAGCAGGGAGAAGAAGCCCGTCCTCGGGCTCTGCTCCTCCGGCTTCTCCTTCTCGCTCTCCTCCTTGCTGGCGGACCGCTCGTTCAGGTCTGACTCTGAGATCTGGGCCGCCAGCTGCATCTCGAAGATGGTGTCCTCGCAGAAGTTCACGAAGAGCTCCATCTTCTCCTTCTCGCCGCCCTCGTTGACCACGTCGAAGATGAACTGGCGCTTGGACTCCTTGACCTGCGGCTTCTCCCACTGCGTGCGGCTGGACTCGCTGATCTCGAAGTACACGCGCTCGATGCGCTTGGCGCTGCCCATGATCTCGATGCGGCCCAGGAAGGGCTGGAAGTAGCGCAGCACGCTCTCCGCCAGCTCCAGGAAGGTCTGCAGCCGCGAGTCGTTGGGCATGTGCTCCGAGAGGTTGGTCAGCAGCACGGCCACGTTGAAGCTGATGTCCTTCGCGGGCTCGTGGAAGCGCTTCACGAACTCCTCGTAGTCCAGGGTTTCGTTCTCGTCCGTCTCGGCGCAGGACAGCAGGAACTCCGTTTCCGA
>PVJC01054249.1:0-10558 GCA_004026665.1 Murina feae | reverse complement strand
CTCTGTGATCACCAGTTCTAATCCTGCTACCTCTTATCGCTGGTTCTGCCCTTGCCCCACTGCAGCCTCTGGCCAAGGCTACAGGCCTGGGCAGGGGACCCTCAACCCCTTCTGATCGCCTGTTCTACCCCTCAGGCCCCCGCCTCCCCTGCCACCTACCTGGCTAACAGGCCTGACCACTTCAGTGGCAGGGCTGAGCTGGACTGGGCACCACCATCTTGTGGCTATGGGGGTGGCCATCTTTGTGATGGGGTGACACCTAATTTGCATATTACTTTTATTAGATGGGATGTGGATATGGGCACCGCCATCTTGTGGCTATGGGAGGGCAGCCATCTTTGTGACAGAGTGACAGCTAATTTGCATATTACTCTTTTGTTAGATAGGATATTTCAAAAATAGTTATGTATATTATAAAATAAGAGCTCTCTTGTCCACAACAAAACCAGTTTTAAAATCGCCAAAGGACTTGAATAAACATGTCTCCAAAGACATGTGAATGGCCAGTAAGCACATGAAAAGATGCCCCACACCACCCATCATGAGGGAAATGCCAAACGAAACCACAGTGAGGTGTCATCTCACCCAAGATGGCTGCTATCAGAAAAGTGCTGGCAAAGATGCAGAGAAATTAGAATCCTGTACACCTGGTGGGACTTCCTGTGGAAAACAATGTGGAGGTTCCTCAAAAAGCAGTACCATCCCAGATGCCCCAGCAGTCCTGCTGTGCAACCTCCAAGAGAAGCGAGAGCAGAGGCCCAGACAGGTTTGTGCACAACAGCCAGGAGGTGGGAGCCACTCCGCCGTCCATCCACAGATACCTGATAAAGTGTCTAACAAAGTGGAGAACTGTTCAGCCTTAACCAGGAAGGACACTCAGACATGCTGCAACATGGATGAACCTTGAGAACAGACATGCTAAGTGCAGTAAGCCAGCAGCAGGACAAACGCTATGCTGTGCGTATGTGAAGTTTCTAGAGGGGTCCTCTTCATAGACACAGGAATGAATAGTAATTGCGGGGGCAAGGGGAGCTGTTTAATGAGTATTAGCGTTTCTGTTGTGCAAGATGAAAAGGTTGTGGAGATTGGTTGCACAACAATGTAAATGTACACTTAAAAATGGCTAAGATGGCCCAGCCGGTGTGCTCACTGGTTGAGTGTTGACCCATGAGCCAGGAGGTCACAGTTCGATTCCCTGTCAGGGCACTTGCCCGGGTCATTGTGTTCAGTCCTCAGGGATGCGTGCAGGAAGCAGCCGATCAGTGATTCTCTCTCAACATGGATGTTTCTATCTTTCCCTCTCCCTTCCCCTCTGAAATCAATAAAAACGTATTTTTAAAAATAAAATAAACAATGGGAACTCAATTAACTGAAATAGGAAAGCTAAATTAAAAATTTTAATTAAAAAAATGGATGAGATAAATTTTTACCATAATTTTTCTGATGCCAAAAACCACTCCAAGAAAGATGAAGAAATGAAGTATCTGTGGTGAGCTGCCCCTGGAGAAGGAGAAGAGAGCTGGCAGGCAGCACTGGGCGGTCCAAAAGCCCGGAGTCCAGAAGCCCATGTAGGGCCATGGCGCACACCTCATGAAACCCAACTCCAGGCCTCCCGTGCTGCCTTCACGAAGTTCTGGGCAGCCACTAGCGGTCACATTGCTAGTCAGCACTGAGGCTGCACAGGGCACAGCTTCCCAGGGTCGCTTGGCCTCAGGTTCAACTCGTTTGTCTAGCCCTTGGTTCATTATAATCCTGAGCTTCACCTTACTAAGGTGATTAACAAGCTTAGAAATAGTTAATTTGCTATCATCACCAAGTCCTATGTGAGCTCATGGTTTCCTTTGAGAAGCAGAGTGACAGGTGAGATGGGCCACAGAGCTCCTAGCCCAGGAGGTGCCTGCAGGCACAGGTCTTGGTCCTGGGCTGGAGAGGCAGGTGCTCGGGAACTTGCATGACTGACGTGTGGAGAACACGGCTTCTAGCCTCCCCAAAGCCAGCTGGCCGAGGCCCAACCTCAGGACTGCTGCCAGGCTGTCCCAGGCATTCTGGGTTACTGTTTATTTTCTTTTCAATGTTTTTTATTTCCCAATTAAGACCACATTTCGCATTGGTTCTCATCCTACTCTGTTGGTTTAGAGTGGAGCCCCTTCCCAGGTCTCTGGGCTGGGATTGCTGTGTTGGGTCTGGGCTCTGAGCGACTTGTTGCTTCAGAGCTGGGAGCGCCCTCCATCCAGGTGATGGTGAACCAAGGCGGGCAGAGGCTTAGCACCCTGCTCTCTGCACTGCCTGTGGTCTTGTCTGAAAAGCTTGTCTCCTTTGAGATCAGCTCTGGCAGGCAGCTGACCAACCCTGCTCTTCACCCCAGCCCTACAAGCTAACCGCCTTTCCTCCCCTTATAACAGCTCCCCCACTCCTCTTGTTTTTAATCCTCGCCTGAGGATATTTTTTCCATTGATTTGTTTTGCCAAATTAAAAAAAATCTTTATTGTTGAGAGTATTACAGATGTCCCCCCATTGTCCCCCTCCACCCAGTTCCTGCCCATCCCAGACCTTCACCACCCTTCTGTGTCCATAGGTAAGGTCCCTGGTTAATATCTTCCTGCCCCCCACCACTCCTTCCCTCTGAGATTGGTCATGTCTGTTCCATGCCTCTGATTCGGTGTTATTCACCAGTTTATTTTGTTCATTAGATTTCTTATTCATTTATTTTTATTTTTAGATTCAATTGTTGATATGTACTTGTCATTTTATTGTTCCTATTTTTTATTTCTTCTTCAATAATACCCTTCAACATTTCCCGTAATGCTGGTTTGGTGGTGATGAACTCCTTTAGCTTTTTCTTGTCTGTGAAGCTCTTTATCTGACCTGAATTCTAAATGACAGCTTTGCTGGGTAATCTTGGTTGTAGGTTCTTGCTATTCATCACTCTGAGTATTTCTTGCCACTTCCTTCTGGCCTGCAAAGTTTCTGTTGAGAAATCAGCTGGGAGTCATATGGACGTTCCCTTGTAGGTAACGAACTGCTTTTCATTCCCTCTTTGTCTTTAACCCTTGGTATTTTAATTATGTGTCTTGATGTGGGCCTCTTTGGGTTCCTCTTGCTTGGGACTCTCTGTGCTTCCTGGACTTGTAAGTCTATTTCTTTCACCAGGTAGGGGAAGTTTTCTGTCATTATTTCTTCAAATAGGCTTTCTCCCCTCAAAAAAATATGGAACACTTCGTGAATTTGCACGGACAGAAATACTCTTTTCTAATATTTTTCTCACTAGTTTTTCTATTTTAGAATATTATGTAGCAATTCTCATAACAGAGTCAAACCTACTGAGCTGGTCTCAGTATTGGACCAACTAACCAGGATGTATGTGGTGAGCATACAGATCTTTGCTTTAGACCCACGGTTTCTCAATTGTGGCTGCCATGGCATTTAGGGCTGGATAGACTCTTATTGTGGGGTTTTCCTGTGCGCCATGGGTATTGAGCAACCTCCCTGGTTTCTACCCCTACCAGGCGGCAGCATCCCTTCAAGTTGTGACGACCAAAAATATTCCAGACACTGCCCAACGCTCGCTGGGGACAAAATTGTTCAAAATGGTACTTGATAGGGTGGCTAAGAAAGAAAATTCTTAACTTATTTAAATCCTGCATAAACTGTGAGGACAAAATGCTTCAGCATGGAAAACTGAATAGGCATTTGACTCTTTTTTAAAAAATATATTTTATTGATTTTTTACAGAGAGAAAAGGAGAGGGATAGAGAGTTAGAAACATCAATGAGAGAGAAACATTTATCAGCTGCCTCCTGCACACTCCCCGCTGGTGATGTGCCTGCAACCAAGGTATATGCCTTTGACTGGAATCGAACCTGGGACCCTTGAGTCCACAGGCTGACGCTCTATCCACTGAGCCAAACCAGTTAGGGTGTTTGTTTTTTTTTTTCTATTGACAAAAACATCAATGATGAGAGAGAATCCTTGATCAGCTGCCTTTTGAATGGCCCCTACTGGGAATCGAACCCACAACTTGGGCATGTGCCCTTGACTGAATTGAACGTGGGACCTTTCAATCTGCAGACCAACGCTCTATCCACTGAGCCAAACCAGCCAGGGCTTGACTCATTTGTTAAAAGCCATTTGTGATGTTCCCGGGCAATGAAAATTTGGAGAAAAGAGATATTTCAATAAAAAGTCCTAAATCCTATTTGCAAACGTTTACGCTCATTCTGATTAGGTGTTAAATTATAAGGTAGAGTTAAAGAGAATGATAAATTATTTCTGTATGAGGATAGTCTTAACTGAAAATATAAGAATGCTACAAAGGTGCTCTAAATCAGCGGTCGCCAACCTTTCGAACCTCATGGACCACCCGCTGGTGACCGCTGCTCTAAGTGGATGCTGGTAAATAATTCCTTGAAAGAAAAAAACTAAACTGAAAGAAAAATCCAAACCAGGATTGAAAGAAAACATTTATTGAATCAATACTTTCTTTTTAATATCTACAGGCCAACACTGAACTCACTGAATGAACACATGTACAAGAAAAAGTGTGCTTATATTATAAAAATATGTCAATTTTATCTTTTGGGTGCTGAGCACAAGTCATTTTAAACAAAATCAAGGCAAACTTGTTCTCTATAATGAAACTGCTATAATTTAATAACGAAATGAAAGCTAGTATACGCTCAGTATTTCTAAAGGCCCGGGATAACGCTGCGTTGGAAATGCTGAATCCAACCACCAGAGCTAACATTTCCACTCTCTGCTTATTGGCACCATTTCATGCCTAGATCACGAGAAAGCACCTGATTTACAGAATGCAGGTCACTGATAACAGAATCCATGTCGTTAAACCTTCATTCATTTTCCCTTGCTTGACAGTTATTAGCATGTATTTCAACAAAGTACTAACAGTCTACCCTATTTAATTAGCTTCAATTTCAAAATGAGATACGTTGCTATGGGGACCAAATGACCTCCAAAATTTACAACCCCACCTAGGAATGGGGACGCTGCTTCCTCCACACTCTCAAATATCTCCAAGCCTTCCCAAAAGATGTGTCCAAGGCTCCTAGCTTAGGATTTTTGGTAATTTTCTTCTTGATTCATTGGCACCTTCCTTAGCATGTGCCCTTGCACACTGTGGCCACTGTGATGCCCATGGCCTGCACAGGGTAGCCTGCGACCGACCATGCAGACATGCTCCAGTGCACATGGAGTATTTTGGTCCTTAGAGAAACAGAAAAAAACAGCAATTGGAAGAGCAAATGAAATCATGAGGAAGGGAAGAGGGACCATGGCTTCCTGGACTGTTGTTCCAGGCGTTCTGTGACAAGTATAAAAATTGTACTAAAATTTTCTAAAGTCCAGGTAGAAGTAGACTGAATGGCACCAGTGGGGCAATGTCAGGAAAACCCAGTCCATCTCACAAAGCGGCACACAGCCGCGTCACTGGCAGGACACGGCGGCTCTGGCATTTTGCAGAATGCAATATCCATTGTGAATTAGTGAAACCTGATGAATTCTAGTTTAGACGTTATTAAACAAACTGCAAAATACGTATTTTTGTTACTAAGCATAAATGTTTTTCCTTGACAGATCCTCTCTGCTGGAGACTGGCACTGTGAAGGCTGGAAGCTGCAGGAGCACAAGGACTGAGTATCTGGCGCCCCCTGTGGTGCAAAAGCTGAATTCCAGAAAGCGGGGGAGAAATGCTTTCATGTTTTGCCTCACAAACCTAGTATTTATTCAGTTACCTTTTCACAAGCAGTTGGAACTAAGGGGAAGGAAAGAGGATAAAAAAAAGGAGAGAAGATGATCCCTTTCAATTACCTAATTCCTTAGGGCTACGTTTTCAATGAACCCCCGTTCACCGCGTGAACTATTAATCTGACCACATGTAGTTAGGGCTGAACCAGACCCAAGATTTACATTTTAACAAAGACACAAACCACCAACTGGCTGGCTGAACGCCATGCCCTTGTGGGGAAGGAGAAGCGTGTACACATTTATCCGAAATAGTTTGTGGAAGAATCAACATATTTTGCAACCAAAGCAAAGGTTTTCTCACCAATTCCATAAAGTCGCCGGACAGGTTGTTTTCAGTGGCAACTTCCACCGCCCCGGACATGTGGTGCGTGGACAGGCCACTGGCTCTGGAGCCTGCAGTTAGGAGAGGCCAGGCGTTCAGCACACTCTGCTGGACACCGAACATTAGACACGACACTGAAACAAGGACCAACAGAGCGAGCGCAGAGAACTGAGCGGCTGCTGCTCGGAGCCCAGTGGCGGCGTGCGTCCCCACATGGACACACAGGCGTTCCGCTCGCTCCAGTCCTCGCTCCCAAAGGAACAGCGAACATTCACAACAGAAGGAAGGCCTTACGGGTGCAAACTTGCCGTGCACTATAATGTTCTCGAAGTAGATCAAAAGGCCGTATTCCTAATAAACTACAAGTTACCGTGTGTGACACGGGTGTGACTTGGCACCACAGCTGACCTCTCCAATAGCAGCAGCATTGCCAGCCCAGCGGCTTCCACACGCAGCAACGTCATCAAGCATGCAGATACCATTCTGCTGAAGTTTCAAGGGACTAAAAATGACCATTGTGCTTGTGGGTCTCATACCTTCCAAAATATACATAAATGGCGACAAGTTAACAAATAATAGCAGGCCCTTACTTACTAATAAAATCATAAGGCAGGTGGAAAGAGAAATGTTAAAATGGAAAAAATGCAAAACAGTGCTAGCATTCACAGGAAAGATCATGCCAAGGTCAGATCCATGTTGATAAAAAATAAAATTTAAGCCACAATCTAAGAAACTCTGTCCAGGAGTCAAAGGCATGCGGCCAGCTGAAGGAAATGCAGGATTCTTCCCACAGCAGCTTCTTCGGCAGAGCAGTACATCTCACGGGAGGGTCACAACAGGATGGACAAGACGCGTCGCACTTCCTTTCGGAACTGAAAAGAAAAGAAATCACACACAAAAATTAAAGAATAGTAGGAGGAGAAAACACAGAAATTCACAAGGACCTACAAAACCAAAAGAAACATCCAAATAGTTTGACACTTTTGGGATGCAAACTTTTAAAAAGTTGATAATGAAAGATTTATCAACAGCACAGTTGATAAATTTTAAATATAAAATCACTTCACTACACATGGATTCTGGGCAGTATCAATGCTCAAAACAGTAACTTCCGTCTGAGCTTCATCTTGCCTCCAGAATCTTCAAGCTCCCCAACCAGAAGTCTAAATTCACTTACAGTTCTTCATGAGGAAAAGAGGAACCTAAAATTAACGTCCAAACTGCAGCAATGCCCATGACCACCCTTCAACACACTGCGGACCAGCAGTTTTACTGCTAGCTTTACCCAGTGGCCAGGTAAGTTTCTATTGAACGAGTACAAAACAACGTTTTACATAAATGTTAAAGGCACGCTTTAAAATTAAATACCCATTGCGTTTTGAAGTGATTACATGTTTTACGAGCTACTACCTTTAAAGTATGATACTTTGTAAAATACTGTATAATATGAAGAGAGAATTCTTGTGATCCGTTCGCAATGTGTTAACATTTAGCCAAGTAAAATATTTTTGCCTTTTGTTCACATTTTTTAAAAAAGGGAAAACAAAATACAGCTGACCCTTGAAGAACGTAGGGATGGGGGCACTGCCCCCACTCATCCCTCAGCATTGTTGAAAATCTGTGCATAACTTTGACTTCCCCCAAAACTTAAATACTAATTACAGCCTATAATTATAATTGACCAGAGCCTTAGCAATAAGTTGACTGCCACTGTTTGTATATGTATAGTGTATTCTTACAATAAAGTTAGAGAAAATACATTTACAGTATTTACTGAAAAAAAAAAAAATCCATGTACAAGTGGAAATGTGCAGTTCAAACCCATGTTGTTCAAAGGTCAACTGTATATCTCTTAACCCCGTCTTAATGAAGGCTGTCTATGTCGCCAGCTGGCGTCAGCCATGTCTGAGCCTGGAGTACTCACGGGAAGGGCGGGCTATCCTGCCTTCGTGTCCACGAGCTGCATCTGCACCCCGGCAGACATGCCACCCCCGTAGCCTCCCTTGGATTGCATTTGGTTCTGAATGGAGCTAACCTACAAGACAAAACAGGACACACGTCAGGAACTAAGGAGGCACAACTAAGTGATTCTTGTCTCAACATTTTGGTTACTTTTTTAGAAGGGTACTTTTTTATAGTAAGAAAACTGTAATAGATTTTTAAAGACATAAACTCTAGCTATGACATGCACTGACCACCAGGGGGCAGATGCTCAACACAACAGCTGCCCCCTGGTGGTCAGTGCGCTCCCACAGCCAACCTCCCTGGGTGGCTCCCCGGGACTGGCTGGCCAGATCTAGACTGAGCAAGATGGCCCTGATCGCCCTGCTCGCTGGCCAGGCAGAGGGACCCCACTGGGCCTCTAGTTTTAGAATAAAATAAAAGGAATTTTTAAAGACTTAACATTTTTCTGATTATGGGGGAAGATAGTGAGGCTAGTAACTAAAACATTTTTAAAAATATATTTTATTGATTTTTTACAGAAAGGAAGGGAGAGGAATAGAGTCAGAAACACCAATGAGAAAGAAACATCGATCAGCTGCCTTCTGCACACTCCCCACTGGGGATGTGCCTGCAACCAAGGTACATGCCCTTGACCTTTCAGTCCGCAGGCCAACGCTCTATCCACTGAGCCAAACCAGTGAGGGCTAAAACATTTTTTGCTACAACTCCCTCTCACTCTACCTTCTCTACTTCCCTAATACAAAAATCATTTTTGTAATTCATGAGGCACCTGATAACATTCCAAAAGGATACATATCAGCCCTGGCCAGTGTGGCTCAGTTGGTTGAGCACAGATCCGGTTCAGGTGCATATGGGAGGCCAGCAATTGATGTTTCCCTCTTTCCCTCTCCCTTTCTCTTTCTTTAAAATAGAAGAATTTTTTAAAGTATATAAGTCAGCCCAGCCAGTGTGGCTCGGTGGTTGAGGGTTGACCTGTGACTCAAACTAGAAAGTCATGGTTCCATTCCCAGTCAGGGCACATGCCCAAGCTGTAGGCTCAATCTCCAGTAGGAGGGTGTGCAGAAGGCAGCCTACCAATGATTCTCTCTCATCACTGATTTTTCTCTATTTCCCTCTCTCTTCCCCTCTGAAATCAATAAAAAAAATACATATTTTAAAAGTATACAAATCAGCTTCCATTTCCTCATCTTAAATATCTTAATTTACATTCATCTCACATATATGATTATCTTAATTACTTATACTAGAATCTAAAACAAAAGTAAAATAGAAATTGTACCAACCCAAGATAAACTGTAAAAGTCCATGTGGTAAAATTTACGTACCTGATACAGTCTTAATATAGTCTGATAAACTAAAAGGTCTAAGAATCTAAAGATTTGGACATAAGTCCAGAGTTACTTATTTCTATTGTAACTGGTGAACTGTATCTTCTAAGAGTATCAGGCATTTACCGGTAAAAATTAACATGATCGACAGCAAGATGGCGGCATAAGGTAAACACCGTAAATGCAGCCGTGAACAACTATTTCAGAAAAACCACGAAAAGAACACATGGACACCACTCACACCAACAGGAAGGCTGGCTGAGTGAAAATCCTACAACTAGAAAAGAGTCTGAGACTCAGAGGAGGGGCGGAAGCAAAGTACAGAGGTACGGAGGCGCGCGCATGGGCTCGGGGAGAGGGCTGGCGCCGGAGGACGCGGTTCTTTTCCAAAACGGAGAGAGCCACAAGTTCCCAGTGGCTCTGAACTCCAGTTCCAGGCAAGTTTCTGAGGACCCAGACACCCGGAGAAGGGGGACTGACTGGCACCTGGAGGAAATCCAAAGCGGGTTTCTCTCAGCGTTGTTTGCAGCAATTATCGTGGGACACAGAGACCTGGTGTCTCTCAGCGCAGGGTTGAGAAGCGCCATAGCTATTTGCTCCGCCCTGCCCTGCAAACTCCCCGAGGCCCCACCCCTCCCAAGCTGCGTCAGAGGCTTTTGCATACAAAAGACTAAGCAGCCTAAGGCAAAGGCTAAATCAACACCTCCTTAAAGATACAAGAGCCAGCCTCACCCAGTGGTCAGAGAGGGACCATACTAAACAAAACTCAGATCCACAAGGAACACACTCAGGGCAGATGCTGTGAGCACAAAAGCCCCACTGAAACAACTCTTGCCTCATAAGGGTGTCTCCAGCACAGAAGTTCTCCCACTATAGACACAGCTGACTCTCGGCTTAGAGGTTAATTCCTCTCAGTAATCACCTAACTCAGAAAGGGAAGCAGCCAAAATGCAGAGACAAAGAAACAGATCACAAATGACAGAAATGGAGGAAAGAAAACGACAGGATATAGAGTTCAAAACCACGGTTATTAGGTTTTTCAAGAAATTTCTAGAGACTGCCGATAAATATGATGAGACCCTCAAGGATATGATAAAGAACCAAGTAGAGATGAATCATACACTGACTGATATAAATCATACACTGACTGAAATGAAGAATATTATGCAGACATCCAACAGCA
>PVJC01054248.1:0-10555 GCA_004026665.1 Murina feae | reverse complement strand
CTCATAAATCTTATACTTAATCAAATCTCTTTTTATTAAATTATTGGGCCTGGGAAAATTATGACAGATGAAAAAGTGGCATGGAAGAGCCATGCATTATCTGGGGATTTCAGTCATTGAGCTATCAATAAGGAGGACTTTTAACTGATGCAGAATGCAATTTCTCTTTAACTGGTGAAATTTTTGAAAGAAAGCTTTATTAAAGATTTGGGTTCCATTTCACAAAAATAAGCTGTGACTGTGCACGTCGACAATTTTAGAACTCAGCCCTAAGTGCGTCACCTTCACCTCCAGACCAACTTGAGGTGCTGAATCAACACTGAAATCTCCAGAAAGCCTCTTCTGAGATCCCTTGAGCTCTGTGGCCTCAGTAAGCCCAGGGATGGAAAACACATTTTCCTGTGGGCCAGAGTTCCCCATTCCCACCCTCCACTCTCTGCTCTTGTAAGTCTTGCTTGCTATTTGGAGATTATGACCTTGTGTTTTATTTATTTACTAGAGACCCAGTGCACGAAATTTGGCCTAGGGTAGGGTCCCTAGGCCTGGCTGGCAATCAGGGCCGATCATGTTCCCGCCTCTCTGCTTCCCTGCCTCCCCACCTTGTCACCTCCTCCTTCCCTCGCTCCTTCAGCACCCTGCTGCCACTGCTGGTCACCTGCCATGCTCCACGCAGCCCCCTGGTGGTCAGCACACCTCATGGAGAACGATTGAACTCCTGGTCTCCTGGTCAAATTCCTGAGGGGGCGATCCATTTATTATATAGGATTTTTTATGACCTTGTATTTTAAATGCCAGTGTTTATCCATAAGAACAGCAGCCTAGGTTTACCAATATTTCTTTTCTAGAATGATACTGATAGAAATGAAATGCAAATATATTAATTCATCTATCTCAACTGATGACTTCTTGGCTGAGCCTTTCAGAACATTCCTTTGTGGAGCTGTGCACTCCTGCTGTTCTAGAGTTGAGAGTTCTATTGGTGCTTTGTCAGAAAGATTTGCATTTTATAATTATTTATTTATTTATATATTTACCATGTGTCTCCCCAGCAGACTGGCAGTTCTATGAGGCATGGACTTTTTTTTTTTTTTATACCCTGCACTTACCACCAGGCATACTACATAGTGGGTACTCAATAAAAACTTGTGGGATAAATGAATGAATGAGCACTCTTGTTAGGAACATATTTACATGCCTGTGTGTGTGTGTGTGTGAAGAAAGGAGCCTAGAGGAGGAAAAGAGTAGGAGATTAATTTATTAGTAATCAAGGTGTGAGTTTGAAACTAATTATAAAAGATACCATATGAATGCAAAAAAAATCAGAGCACTTCAGTGAGGCAGAGCAGATCAGAAAAGCTTCGTGTTCTTTGCTGGCTTTACAGTTCACTAGCTGTGACCCAATTACCTTCTCCCCCCCCCCCCCCTTTATTGATTAAGATATTACAAATGTGATCTTATCCCCGCAATGTCTTCTCATCCCAATTCCCTTCTTAAATGTCTTTGAGAAGCTGCAGTTTTCCCATATTTCAGAATAGGATGCAGGCCCTGTCTCATTTCTTACCTGGATTATGGTCAGAGCTTTCTAACCAACTTCCCTGACCCAAGAGCAGCCAGCCCTCGCAGAACTTTCCTTCTAGAAGCTGGCAGGAAAACCTTTCCAAAATGCAAATCTGATCCTGCCATGTTCCTGTGTAAAAGCTTTCAGTTGCATCTGATTGCCTTTAGGATAAAATTCATATATCTGTATGTGGTTTACAAGGCCTTTCTGGATCTTACCCTTCTCTGTTGTTCCTCCCTCGTCTTAGCCTTACTCTCTGTCCAAACACAGCACCTCTCTGAAAGCCAGGCTGCCCTCCTGCTCTTGCCTTTTGCAAGTGATAGTCTCTTACTTCTCTGCGTCTGATTAACTTCTTTCTTCCTTCAACATTTAGTTCAGGGTTCGCTGTGGATGAAAAAAGGGGTTCTACGGAAAGTAACCTTACAGGGTAATCTCATCGTGAACTCCTAACTGGGCAGGTCAGGGTGGGTAGTCAAGCTCGAGAAGGCATATAACCTTTTCAGTAAAATGTTTACCTTTGCCTTAAGTAAGCCCTGTCCATTGTTCCTGTGCATCTAGGTTAACACACCTTGGAAATGCCCCCTTTCAGACTCCCCAAGAGAACACATCATCTTAACTATCCAGCAATCCAATCCCTGCCTGCATGTAATCTTCCGCACAGCTTCTCCTTAATTGAAGAGACATAAAAGAAGCTGCAAGGTGATTAATCTCAGGAGCATTTGAGATCTTGCTCCCCAGCATATGTTGGCAGTTTGGCCCAAATAAATTCTCATCAAAGAACTTCTAAAGGTTTGGATGTTTCTTATGTCGACACACTTCATCTAGAAAGTGTTTCCTGATACTACTTCTGCACCCTCCTATGGCCATGTCTCTGTGTAGACATTTCTTTTCCATGCTCCAAGTCCTCTCTGGTAGCAGGGGTGTACCCAGGCAACTGTATTGTCACTGAGCAGCTCTGGTCTGAGTTTTTACCAGCTGCTGAGCACCAGGGACTCTTCCTTCACCCCTGAGTCTCTGGAGCTCATGGAACCTGCACGTGGTAGATGCTCAAGGAGTGTGTGTTGAGTGAATGAGTGAGTGGCTCACTCACTGTCTAGTAGCTCTTCCTCTGGGTCTTGATGACAGACCCTTAAAGTGTGTAGGGTTCAGTGCAAAGGAGAGAATGAGGGAAGAAGAGTTGATCTGCTGAGGTCAGCTGATTAGTTAGTTGTCAGGTCTTCATTTTACTCGGTGCTAAATCTAAAGCAAAAGCCAAGCAAACCAAAACACAAAGCCACTGAAAAGAAAAAATAATTTTTTGGGGGTCTGGGCTGCTACTGATGTGATCTAGGTATCAATGATCTCTTCCTCCTTTGAAATCCCACATTTCTCTAACGTACTGCAGTGGCTATGTATGCTCTCATCTTCGTGTGTTGTATCAGTCAGCTTACATTGTTGATATTGTAGTAACAACCTCAGTATCTTACTGCCTTACAACGACAAAGGTTGACTACTTGCTCATGTCACATTTCCACCATGAGTTGGCCATGACTCTGCTCCTTGTCAGGACCTGGGCTAATGAAGAGCAACCTCCATTTCTCTCTGACATTGCTGAGCTCATGACAGAAGACAAAGGGAAATCACGACAAAGTTCACATCTGACCTCTTTGTTTTTTAAAGATTTCTTAGGGACTTTTAGGGAGAGGAAGGGAGAAGGAGAGAGAAAAACATTGATACATCTATTGGCTACCTCGTCACTCCCTCTATTGGGGACTGAGCCCAAAACCTGGGCATGTGCCCTGACTGGGAATCAAACCACCAACCTTTTGGTGCCAGGGCAGTGTCCAACAAACTGAGCCACACTGGCCAGGTCATATCTGACTTTTATTGTGACATAATGGAAATATAACATTATTTTAGTGTACAGTACAGTGATTAAGGTGACCAGATTTAAAGCGGTACACCATTGACCGGGGAGGGGGGGTTATTTTTTTCTTTTTTTTTATTATTATTTAAAATATTACAAAGAGTAATCAGGACTTTTTAAAAATGCCACGGGACGCGGGACAAATTGTTAAAAATCGGGACTGTCCCCCCAAAAGCAGGACATCTGGTCACCTTAACAATGATATAAGTATATATTGCAGGATGATCACCACAATGAGTCTAGTTACCATTCATCGCCACACATAGTTACACGTTTCTTATTCTTGTGGTGGGAACTTTTGAGATCTACTCTCTTAGTAACTTCTAAATATACAGTACAGTATTAGTATCTACAGTCACCATGCTGTACATGACTTCCCTAGGACTTATTGTATAACTGGAAGTTTAGACATTCTGACCACGTGCAACCATTTTACCCACTCCCTACTCATTACCTCTGGCAACCACCAATCTAATCTCTGTATTTATCCTTTTTTAAAAAAATCTACATATAAGGGAGACCACATCTGGCTTTAATACTTCTGCCTAGAGACATTGCTATACTTTCTTAGTCATAAGTGGATATGTACTGTACTCCATGGAAGGCAGGGGCAGCAAATGTCATGAACTATAATGCAGTCTGTCACCTTCCTCTACTGGACTGTACACTTCTGGATGGCAGGAGTTTTTGTATTCTCTGATTCACAAGCCTGAAAATTTGCCAAAGCACATTACTCATTTTCTGGTTGTGCTGTGGAAACAACAAAGATTTATTTGGAATACCACTCTTCCTTTGTCATCTCTCATGTTTCAGTTTGTGGGATACTAATTATTTAAAAGCTCTTGTTACTTTTTTCAATAAAATATTTAATGCTTGATATTCATTTGACTATTGGCTGCTTGCAACAGAACTCTACCCCATCAACAAAGGTATGTTCTATTTCCCCATCTGGTCCTGAAACTAGCACTCCATTCCTTCCTCTACAGCAAAGTGTATACTTGTACTCAAGGCTTTCTGTGACCTGGCACCAAACAACAGCTCTAGCTTTATTCCTTGCTACTTGTACTGACTTCTGTTTCCAGCCACAACTAGCCACTCCCTTTTCCTATGTGTATTCCATGATTTTCCACCTCAGTGTCTTAGCTCTGGTTCTTCTCTCTGCCGAGAAACATCCATCCATTGTCCCATCAGCATATGCTCAATTCCTTCTCAGTTCTTATAACCTAGGTGAAGTACTACGTCTTTCACAAAGTCTTTCCCAATCACCGAGGGGATATAATTAATACCCACATTCCCTGTACTTTATGTTTTTCATATGGCAATTAATTTGTTTTATCTTGTCAATGAGGTTAAAGACCACAGGCTTTATATAGTTAGAACAGAATTTGAACTAAGGGTCTGCTACTGAACTATTTCTCAAAACTTGGATGAATTTCTTATTCCCTACCTCACTTACAAGAAGTTAAGAAACTGTATCATGGGTTACATTAGATGAATGAGGTAAAGTGACTTGTCATCATCCCTCACAAAGGAAGTACTCAACAAATGGTAGTCATTACTGAATAGAGTTATGTATTTACTAGGTAGGATTTCTCTGCTTCACTTTCTGTTTCCCTCAGTGACATCACACAAGGTGGGTACAGTGTAGATCTTTGTCTAGTGAGTGAGTGAGTAAATGAATGAATGATTGGAATGATGCTAGAAAGATGACCATAAGGCTAACCTATCAGTAAAATTCACGATACTCAACCAAGTCTTGCTTTTTTTCCCCTGAGGCTGAGTTTGATTTTTAATAATTTAGGTCGAGTGGTTGGCTGTCCTATATCCAGTGGTCAGGTGAGGAGAGCA
Source organism: Murina feae (assembly GCA_004026665.1). NCBI lineage: Eukaryota > Metazoa > Chordata > Mammalia > Chiroptera > Vespertilionidae > Murina > Murina feae. The sequence goes on along the minus strand of PVJC01054248.1, from coordinate 5,243 downwards.
AAGTAAAACAGTTACAAAGACACGAGGGAGGTGTCCCCTGGTGGAGGGTCCAACAAAATGGATGAGATGTTCTCCTAACATATTTGCAAAAGAAAATTACTGTCCAGTGACCTCAGGAAAAATGTTTTGTATTTTATCCCAATAGTTTATTGAAAGTATCTTATTTCTTCTTTTTCTCATTATATCAGACTGAATAAGTAGTTATTTTAAAAAACTGGGTCTAAAATTTGCATTGTAATTCCTTAACATACTGCAAACATTTATTGTATGCTAAGCAGACATGCCAGAGCAGTCATTTACCAGGTCAAGAGAATACAGTTTAGCAAAATCACAAGCTATACATTTTGGAAATCTTATAATACATTAATGTTTTCAAATAAGTTCAATTTGTTTTTTATAAGCCATAAATGCGATCACAGCTTATTTTAGAGCACTACATTCACTTACTCTCCAAAAAGGGACTCTTTTAAATCAAGCTAAATGTTACTTCTTTCTTAAATTGGCAGTGTTGTCCAATTTTGGGATTACTGTTCCTTAAAAAGGACAGCTCCAGGAACTGCCTGAATATCAGCAAAGGAGGAGCCCAGGTTCCGTTGAAGGTGGAAGCCTCAACTCAAAGCCAGAGTGGTGCTTGGCTGCTTGGTTGGTCCTCAGTCTGGAGCTAACTGGATCTTGGAACAAACTTGATAGTGAATCAGATTCTTTCTCTGTGTATTAACTCCTGTTGACACTTTAACCAATTACACAAATGTAGTTGCTTGAAAACAACATGATCTGTGCTCTTGTAACTCTGGAGAGCACAGCCTGAAATAAATCTTATCGGCTAAAATAAAGGCGTCAGCAGGGTTCCGTCCTTCTGGAGGCTCCAGGGGAGAGTCTGTCTCTTGCTTTTTCTCCCAGGGGCTGCCAACATTCCTTGGCTCCTGGCTGCATCACTCCACTCTCCGCTTCTATGGTCACATTGCCTTCTCTTCTACTGTAGTCAAAACTCCCTCTCCTTCTTAAAAAGACATTTGTGAGTAAATTTAGGACCCACTTGGACAATCCAACATAATCTCCCTTTCTCAAAACCCTTAAAAAATGCAATTACAGCTGCAAAGTCCCTCTGCTACATTCGCAGCTTTTGAGGATTAGGACATAGGTATCTTGGAGTGTCCTTATTCAGCCTGCACCTTGCCTTTCAAAAGCTTTTCCATATCCAGACTATCATATTGACTTTTTCAAAACAAAGGACAAAATAGTAGCTTTCCCAGAAGGGAAAAGTAAAGCATTTCAAAAGGCTGCAGATTGGAGACAGAGGGGTAGTTTGGAAAGGTTCTGATTTGGCCGCTGAAGTGTGGCTCATGTGGTTTGGTTACCAACATACAGTGTGTCCCCTCCGGTGTGTGTTGGTGCTTGTTTCTGTATGCAAATCCAGATGGTACTGCCCTAACTGGTTTGGCTCAGTGGATAGAGCGTCAGCCTGCGGACTCAAGGGTCCCAGGTTCAATTCCAGTCAAGGGCATCTACCTTGGTTGTGGGCACATCCCCAGTGGGAGGTGTGCAGGAGGCAGCTGATCAATGTTTCTCTCTCATTGATGTTTCTAACTCTCTATCCCTCCCCCTTCCTCTCTGTAAAAAATCAATAAAATGTATTTAAAAAAATCCAGGTGGTTCTAATCCCTGATTTTGAGGTATGAGAACCATCACAGGACTCACTTTATCTTTCACCAAAATAGATCTGTAAGCATTTAATGGTCTAATCAAGTATTTATATGACTCTCCCCGACACTGTACCACCTTCATCACTATGTAATCCTTGGGGACTTGGTTTAAAAACTTAGTAAATTACTGTTCAGAATGGAATTTATCCTTAATCTGTTCAAAATTAGAAACAGAAAAATTCATCTCAACCTTCTTCAATTTTATATTTTTCCTTATAACTCTGAGAAGAGAAGAGTTAAAATTCTGATGGGCCTTAATTTTATAAGTTTCATTAAGACCCCTGAGGGTCTTTTAATTTTATGAAGTTCGATGCTAATATCCAATGTATTCCCTCCAAAATAGTTTTGTACCCTTTATTCTAGAGATTGAGCTTCCATTTTTAACACATATGTTCTTCACACTTATGCTGATTTCACTGCTTATCTTTAAAATTGGCGTATCATTGTTGTTGTTATTATTGTTATTATTATTATTGTGTATTGACCGAGTTGAATGCCTCATTTTCAAAGGGTGGCTGTCAGAGTTATATAATACAAGAACAATGGGTGAATGTTGCTCATTTTAAACGTAAAATTATAAATCAATTACAGTGGTGGCTAAAACTCCTTCATGACATGTCACAATTTACTTCCAATGACATTTAAACCTATCTCACATGCTGAACAATCTGTAATAAATTATGATTTTTTTTTTTTGCTTCTGAAATGAAGCTATAATTATGACAGTCGAATTCTTGTTCTGGGAAATAAGGTGGCATTTAATTCCTTGAGAACAAATGACACTCACAAAAGAACAGTTAATTATTCTCAGCTGCAAAGGAAGGGAGGAGGGGAGAGAAAAATTATGAAAAAGAACAGGGTATGTGATGTGTCTATTAACTAATTCTTAACTAAGGCTGAACTACACTTGAACTTCTGGGGCTGTCCCTGAGCCCAGGTAACACTTTTTATGTGTTTGAATTCTCAATAAAATGGAAACAGAAGTCATTAGCAACCTGAAACTTTCTTTATTCCTCGCACATAATACAAATGTTCTCATCATCAGACTTGGTTCCAAGGATGCAGATCTATACTCTAACCCAGTTAAATCAGTTTCAGTAGTGGGGGGGGGGGGGAGAAGGATAGCATGGTTAATTACAGATGTCCTAATTCAGATCTTTATTTGCTAGAGTCATTCAGTCCATATTGCAAATAAAGGAAAAGAAAAGCATTGTAGCGCCAGTATTTTATTTTTGTGGTTGCTTGTTTCTAGTTTAAAGAGCAAGTCTGCTGGTATTGGCTTCTCTCCCATGGACCTTGCCTGTTCATTGTGGCAAGGAGCCTCAAGGCAGTTGCATGTGCCAGCAAACAGGAGAGCTCTCTAGCCAGTCCCGACACCCTCAGCTGTGATGTTAGCAACCTGCTATTAGAGGCGCCTCTTTCTTTGACTCCTCTTTCTTCTTGGGGAGGAATAGATACTCCAGAGAAGGGCCCTGCTGAATGGAGTTCCCCATTTTGACTGCAATTAGGGGTTGTGACTTGATTGATTTGGAGGCTCTCTGAAATGGAGCAGGATCAACACAGTTGCACACAAAACAAGGCATAATCCATTGGGTTAAATTAACGTTAAATCAGAGATGATTGGATTAATTGCTATTACATTTTATCTTCCGTGCACATGTGCAGTTGGCAGGCTTTCAGAGCCTTTTAAAAATTATGTTGGAACGAGATGGAAATGGTACAGGTGCAAATGATTTGTGCACTGGGTCTTTCAAGTACACAGTGGGCTCATAAGAAGGTGCAGTTTTTTTTTCCTTCCAAATCATATTTTGGATGTGATTTACGAAAAAAAAAAAACACACACACACAAAAAAACTGCACCGAGAATAAACTTGGCATCGCTACACAGAAGCTATGGATCTGTTAAATGGCAAAAGGACCCTGTTGGCTAAAAGATAACTTGGAAAAGGAATCTCCTTTGTGTTATGGCCTTGGCACTGTCCCTCTGTTCCGCATGCGTCCCTTACATGTTTTCCTACCCTCGTGGGGGTCTGTAGGGGCCTGGAGAGCGATGCAACAGATGACTTAGTGGTGGCATCTGGTACCTGGAATATAGTTGTCAAGAGCTACAGCCCTTCAACAAGTTTTTAAAGGTAAAATGTTGACATATTGGTTGTTAACAGGATGAATTCGTTTTATAGAAACAGTGTGGGATATGGGACGGAAACCTCAGTGGAATGATCAAACCTGGGCTACAATGCCAAGATAGCCAAAGGCTAGACCTTCTTATGTCCTCATTTGCCCATCAGCTGGTGGCTCAGGCTCTCTGCCAAGCTGATGGTGTTATACAAACCTCTGAGTCACTTGGAGGAAAGAGTAGCTTCTTATGCTTTAGGAAACAGGGTGAATCAACAGCTCTTTGAAAACAACTGTGGGGCCCTATCTGTTTTTGGCTCAGTGGACAGAGCCTCGGCCTGCGGACCAAAGGGTCCTGGGTTAGGTTCCGATCAAGGGCATGCATCTTGGTTGCAGTCTCCTCCCCCACCTGGGCCCTGGTCGGGGCTTGTGCAGGACGCAACCCGTCCATGTGTTTCTCTCATGTCAATGTTTCTCTCTGTTTTTCCCTCTCTCTTCCAGTCTCCTTAAAACTCAATGGAATAATCCCCTCCAGTGAGGATTAACAAGAAAATACAATAAATAAAAGCCACGATGTGCACAGGTAATGTGGAGCAGACAGAGGCTTTGTTCCTGGGGCTGGCCATCATTTGGAGCCGCACAGATCAATGGGCACACACACCATGTCTTCTTTTTTTCAAAATTTATCTTTATTGTTCAGATTATTACAGTTGTTCCTCTTTTTCCCCCCATAGCTCCCCTCCTCCCAGTTCCCACCCCACCCTCTGTCCCCACCCCCCATCCTCCTCCATAGATGTACAATCATTGTCCAGTCTCTTCCTGCACCCCCAACACCCTTTCCCCCCCAAAAAATTGTCAGTCCACTCCCTTTCTATGCATCTGATTCTATTCTATTCACCAGTTTATTCTGTTCATCAGATTTTTTATTCACTTGATTTTTAGATTCACTTGTTAATAGATATGTACTTGTTGCTCATAATTTTTATCTTTACTTTTTCTTCTTCCTCTTCTCAAAGGATACCTTTCAGCATTTCATATAATACTGGTTGGGTGGTGACGAACTCCTTTAACTTTTTCTTGTCTGTGAAGCTCTTTATCTGACCTTCAATTCTGAATGATAGCTTTGCTAGGTAAAGTAATTTTGGCTGTAGGTTCTTACTGTTTATCACTTTGTGTGTTTTTTTGTTTTTTTAAAAAATATATTTTATTGATTTTTTACAGAGAGGAAGGGAGAGGGCTAGAGTTAGAAACATCAATGAGAGAGAAACATTGATCAGCTGCCTCCTGCACACCTCCTACTGGGGATGTGTCCACAACCAAGGTACATGCCCTTGACCGGAATCGAACCTGAGACCCTTCAGTCCGCAGGCCAACGCTCTATCCACTGAGCCAAAGCAGTTAGGGCTGTTCATCACTTTTTTTTTT
>PVJC01054247.1:0-10562 GCA_004026665.1 Murina feae | reverse complement strand
ACTTCCCGGTGCCGCCAAGGGGTCTGGGGAGCTGCCAAGCAGGACCCCAGCCCCTGCAGCCTTGCTTTCCCGCTCCCCGGTGCCCCGCAAAGGGCCTGGGCAGCCACCAAGCAGGCCGAGACCCCCCCCTGCCGCCTCTTACCCACTTCCCAGTGCCCTCCAACCCTGCCGCCTCTTTCCCACTCATGGGTCCTGGGTCCTGCGCTGTCCTGCCCTGCAGCCGCTCTGTGCACTCAGGAGGTCCCTCAGCCCGGCCTGTGCCCTCTCGCAGTCTGGGACCGCTCGGGGGATGTCCAGCCTGGGTGAGGGGCTTTAAGGCTGCCCACAGCTCCCATTGACCCAACGTCCCAGCAAGGCCGGCTGGACGCAGGTTTCTGGAGTTTTTTTTCCTATAATTGATACTGTTCCTTGAAGGCCTGGGGTTATCTTCTATAATTGATACACTTTTCCTTTAAGGCGGCCTTCTAACTAACTGAAGCCTCCTCTGCCTCACCTCGCAGCGTCTATAATGAAACAATTGTTACTTTTACTGGTTAGGCCGGAGTTGCTCTTTCCTTCAGTTCCGGAGGATCCTATGATTGTTACATTGTTTCAAATGTTTCAAATCTGTGTTTTGCTAGAGGCAGTTTAATCGGAGCTGAGCTGAGTGAGCACAGCTTCACTTTCGCTCCTGCCGCAATGGAAAGGGCTGTTTACTCAGGTCCGTGAGTGGCGGCCGCCATGTTGGCTGGGCTAATTTGCATATAGCCGCTCTGATTGGCTGGTGGGCGTGGCTTACCCGTCTCGGAGAAACGGTTAATTTTAATATTTCGCTTTTATAGAGTAGATTATATCATGGTCTCATCTATGAAGCTTGTGAAGAGTTTACTTTTCTTTGCTACTGTAACTTCCTTAAGAATCTGAACATGCTACAAAATGATGGAAATGTGGAAGAAGACTGCTTCATGATCCAACTTAAGTCTATTTTGTCACTTGAAAGCCTGACAAATCAGGTTGTGGAGAATGTTACTTAGTTAATCACATTGCCTAACTTAAGATACCTACTTTCTGAAGGATGACTGTGTTTTGATCAGTGTGTTTTTTTCAGGCGTAGTGAAACGAATCATCCCTGCAGTAGCTTCCACAAATGCTGTCATTGCAGGTGAGGAAAAAAGGCCGTCATCACTTAACACTGTCTTTCCTTCGGTTTTTGATTCAGTATCTAAATGGCCAGTTCTGCAGCTCCTTGATCTCAGAAAACTGCTGTGACAGGAAGGTGACGTCTTTTAGGTGGATGGTGTAAATAAGCTGTCCAAAAAAGAATTAGCTATTAGGCCTTGCATATAATTTGTTTTACATTATATCACATACTGCTCTGTAGGAAGCAGACATTTTCATACCATTTCTGTTTAATCATTATAACAGGCTGCTCATTAATCTGAAGAGGAAGGAAAACATACTCTATTACTTGGACTGTCCAAAACAAATATAAAATGTTACTTTTTCAGAGTTTTAAAAATAAGTGTTTTAAAAATTTTAATCTATTTTTAATCAATAGCCTTGTAAATTTATCTGTTCTGAATTACTACTGACTTTCTAAAAAACGTCTGATTTTAAATGTTTAATTTTAATTGAGTTAAAGCACCTTTATTTTCTCCCCTTTTTAGCTGTGTGTGCCACTGAGGTTTTTAAAATAGCCACCAGGTAATGAGTTTTATTCTTAATATGGATGTAAGTTTCTGTTTTGATCTGGCTCAGTTACATAAATGTGGACATTTTTTCATTACAGCGCATATATTCCCCTTAATAATTACTTGGTATTCAATGATGTAGATGGACTGTACACATATACATTTGAAGCAGAGAGAAAGGTTAGTAGTATTATACTAATGGGAACTTTTTTTGATCATGCATACTTTGATTTTTAAATGTTAATAAGTGAAATTGCCCATAGCCTAAGTATTCTCTAGCTTTCAGAACCTTAGTTACTATACTATATATCTTTCATAGTGTAGCCTGAAAGAAATACTATGTAGCAATAATTTAGGAAAAATGGCCAATTATGAAAAGCATAGATTATTCAAGCATAAACATTCATTCATAGGAAACATGCATGGTTATAAAACAGCTTCATTTTTATTTCACTATTGTAAGGAAACTATTATTGGTGCATGTGCTATTCTGATTTATTGTTTCATATATGTAGGAAAACTGTCCAGCTTGTAGCCAGCTTCCGCAAAATATTCAGTTTTCTCCATCAGCAAAACTACAGGAGGTTTTGGATTATCTAACCAATAGTGCTTCTCTGTAAGTGTTCTGAACTTCTGTTATGTTGTAGAAATATTTTTTAATATTTAAAAACTAGAATTGTTTTTTAAAAAGTGATTTTTTATTTTTCCCCTCATACTTATATTTAGGCAGATGAAGTCTCCAGCCATCACAGCAACATTAGAGGGAAAAAATAGAACCCTTTACTTACAGGTGAGAAGTGTCCAGTTTTTATTTCTTTCACAGTTACATTAAAAATCTAATTTCATTTAATGTGTTTTACATTAAAATAATTTTGTTTTCTAGTCAGTAACCTCTATTGAAGAACGAACAAGGTCAAATCTCTCCAAGACATTGAAAGGTATTTTAAATGAGTATACTTCATAATTAATTTCTTTTTTTGGTAAAAGTAACAATTTCTTTTAGATTTGCTGTTAATACCTTGAAATAATGATTTCACCTTAAATACTTATATCTTTAGAATAATAGATTTAATTGCTTTTTTAGTAGAATACACAAAAATTTCTAAAGAAATCAAATATATTACTGCCTTTAATCAATATATTTTACTGATGTTTATCTCAGCCATAATATTCTATAGTTTGTGTATCTGTGTGTCGTTATCGTTTTTGTTGAGTTTTTTCCCCCCTTGGGTTAATTATGCTTTTCCTGTTTTAGAATTGGGACTTGTTGATGGACAAGAACTGGCAGTTGCTGATGTCACCACACCACAGACAGTACTATTCAAACTTCATTTTACTTCTTAAGGAAAATAAATCTGCACATAATAGAAAATTTATGGAAATACTATACTTTGTGGATGCTAAGAAATTTGATTTATTTTTAGCACTAGTATTGCTGAAATTGGACTTTTTTAAAAAAAATGTAATGAGCCACTCTTTTTAATAACTTTCCCTTGAAGACAAAATTTGGGGTTGGTACTTGTAAGCATTTTCATTAATAATATGAGAAATAATGCTTAGAGAGAGATTATGAGCAAAAAATGTATTGCTTCTTCTAGAGAAGACAAACACCCTCTCGTGTGTGAATTTTGTTATTATGGCCAAATAGTGCATTCCTCAGTTTTCATTTGAGCACCCACACATACAAAAGATGCCCTATAAAGAAAATAAGAAAATTTAAGTTCTAAATAACATTAAATGTTATAACTTGACATCTGGCGCATATTGAACATAGTTTGTATCTTGCTTGTTTCAATATTTAATTGTGGCTGTTCAAATGAATATTAACTTTTGCAAAGGTTACCTTGCCCATGATAATTTGTAAATGGTGTTAGAGCTGAATACCTGTGCATGGACATGAGAAATATTTTCATGTGTTTATTTGCAGTGCCATAGAAGCCAATATGCGCAACATTAGAGTCAAGAAATGGTTGTTTAAAAGAAAAGTTATCATTGATGCTTTCACACTATTTATTAATAAAATGACATATTGTCTACTTTTCTCACTGAATCTTTTAAAAATATATTAAGGGTAATAAGTAGATCTGTCGTATTGTAGGAATAATTTTTAAATGTATCGCAGAATTACTAATACAGAATTTTTATGGCACCTACATTAATATTTTTGCCACAGTAATATCTACTGTTTTAATTTAATTCTCACATAAATATTGTAAAGAAGTAGGATAACTGTATTTTTATATTAAGGTTTCTTAAAATGCCCTCTCCCCGCCCCCCCCCCCTTCCAAAACCAAACAAAATACTGAGGCTTAAAACAAAGTCAAGCATAAATTCTGAAAAATGAGTTTTAGTATCTCAGTGTGGAAACTATGTCTTTGACTTAGATGGCAATCTTCTATTCATAAGCTTTGTGACTATCACTGGGCTACATAATCCATTTTTTTTTTTAGCTATACATTGACAAATAATTTATTTCATTATAAAATCATATGGGACAGACTTCTCTACTTAAAAAATGACAGAGTTAGTATAAATTTTTGAAAGTGAAGGAACTAACATTTAGCACCTCTTTTATACGGGGCAATAATAATTCTCAAAGTAGACTTGTTAAGGGTTCTCCTGAGAGCATGCCCCTTCCTTCTCCTTTCCCTTCCCCCACCTCCTCCCTGCCCCAGGCACCATACCATTAGCCTCCTCACTCCCAAACTCCAAGGGCCTTTTACCTCCATTAACTTGCAAATAAATACTCTTACAAAAAAAAAAAAAAAGTAGACTTGTAAGAAGTTGACAATATCTTCATCTAAGAGCTGAATAGTTTTAGAGAGTTTAGGTCATTGATCCAAAAATGTACAATTAGAGGTATTGGAAGGTTTTGTTGTTTTTTTTAAATAGTTCCTTGCAGTGGGTAAACTCCTCAAATATGGGGAAGAGCAGGTAAGGTAAATATAACCACAGCAAGGGAGGGTGTAATAAGAGAATAAGATTAGTTAGGGTCTGTGGCAAACTGGAGTGAAAAGTATTTTTCTATAATCCTATAGAATAAAAGGCTAATAATATGCAAATCTGTCAAGTGGCAGGATGACCGTTGGCCGACACTCAACACAGGAGCTGCCCCCTGGTGGTCAGTGCTTTCAGCCAGAAGCTGGGCTCATGACTGGCCTGCATGGCAGCAGTAAGGATGTCCGACTGAGGACTTAGGCCTGCTCCCCCAAGGGCTACTGGACTGCAAGAGGGTGCAGGCTGGGCTGAAGGACCTTCCCTCCCCCCAACCCCCAGTGCATGAATTTCATGCACTGGGTCTCTGGTACATTCTATAATACATCACCTGTATATTGTATTGTGTGTTCATCGCCCCAAGTCAAATTTTCTTACATCAACACATCCTGCCTCCTCCCTCCCCTTCACCCTCTCTCACCTTCTCCCGACTCTGGAGTGAAAAGCACTTGTTAAAAGGGGCAATCACTTTATCTGTGTTGTCCATGTTGGAATCCTTACTTTTCAAAATCAACTGGAAATTTGGATTTTTGTATGAAATCTGGCTTTTAAGTGTTGGTAGAATTTTATCTTTAACACTATAGGAGCCAAACCAAACAGCTGATTAGGAAGGGCACCAATTATATTTCTTCATATTTTAAATAATACGCACACAGTACACATTAATAGAGGAATAAGCTTAGTACTTCCCAGGTTTGTTTTGACAGGGGGAGAGGGAGGACCTGTATTGTAAGGTAGAGATGGTGCCTTCTATAGTCTAGATCCAACCTGTAAACTCATGTAGAAGATGGCCTTTTCTCTCAGGTGGGCTGGGTCAGGTTTTTTAATCAAAGTCCAGTATTTCTAGGTATACTCCCAAACCCAGGGTTTCTTCTTACCACCAAGTTAACACAAGTAAATATTTGAGGCAAAGCGCTAAGTAGAAGTGGGCTTCCGAAACTTCATTTGTTTGCAGTTATTGTTGGCAGTATAGCGAGCGATTTTCTAGGAAGGAACTCAGAAAACTGCCGAACATTCCTGCTCTACCCCTGGAATCACTGTCAATGGAATCCGTTCCGCGTTCCTCGGTAACTAATGGCAACTCTGGGCTACGGATGTGACGTCACGTTCCTTGGCTTCCGCCCACCGTCGGAACTCCCAGGTCTGCTTGTTGTGGACGTGGAAGTAGCCGGCGCATGCGCAGTGCGCCCCGTCGTCTGCGGTGGGAAGGGCTGAGGGGAGCCCGCGGCTCGGGAGATGGGCACCCGCTGACTGCCCGCCGAGGGCAGGAGGGCCGAGGCCGGTCCCGCACGCTCCTGGGCCCGCGTCTGTGGGCCGGCCGGCCCGGCAGGAGGATGAGCTGGTTCAACGCGTCGCAGCTCTCCAGCTTCGCCAAGCAGGCCCTGTCCCAGGCGCAGAAGTCCATCGACAGGGTCCTGGACATCCAGGAGGAGGAGCCGGGCGCCTGGGCCCCGACCATTCCCTACGGGGAGCCGGGTATGGCGGGCCGGGGGCCGCTCTGCCCCTTCCCTTCCTCTCCGCGGCCAGCGGGCCTGGGCCCCGCGCCCCGAGCTCGGCCCCCGGAAAAAGCGGGGGCGCCCCAGGCCGCGGGCGGGCGCCGCTCTCCAGGGAGGGTCGCGCGGTCAGCGTTTCCCCCGGGAAACCGAGGCTCACCTAGGCCGCCGGGCGTCGGGCGGGCGCGTGCGCTGACCTGACGCGGGTCTGCCCCGGGGAGCCTCCCGCCCTCGGCAGGGTCAGCGTCCCGGACGGACGTGTAGCCCTTTGTTGGGGGCAAAGGCGGGCAGGTGTGAGGTGTGTGGCCTCCGGAAGGGAGTCCGTTGTTCTTAGCGACTGCTCTTCGGTGGGGTTGGAAAGTCAGGACCTAAAGTTGAGAGGCACCGCATTTTGAGATTTTTTGGCCCATGTCTGCTGTCATGATCCTGTTACCTTTTTACGGGATGTTAGACCCTGCTGGAGTAGCTTAACGCCCTTCGCATAGGTTCCCCACATTTTAATTACTGAACTTTAAAGGTGACAGTAAGTTTTAAATAAAAGAATACTCGTGTGTGCCGTATAATTCGTTTTAATATTTTATAAATATTTTAAAAATATTTTTTATTGAGTTTTAGCTAGAAAGGGAGGGAGAGAAAAACATCCATGTGAGAGAAAAACAATTGATCGGTTGCCCGTGCACACGCGGGGACCAGGGATCCAACTGCAATCTGGGCACGTGCCCTGACGGGGATTGGAACTGGCAATGTTTTGGTGCAAGGGATGCAGCCCAACCAAGTGAGCTACACCAGCCAGGGCTATATAATCATTTTTAAAAATGGTATCCAGAATAGAGAGATTTTAGTGAAATGCCACTAATGTTTATTGATCACCTATTTTTATTTTACATTGCCATGATTGCAACATGACCAGTCTTCAGAAAGTAGTATTTTTTTTTACTGATTTTTTTTTTTTTTTACAGAGAGGAAGGGAGAGGGATAGAGAGTTAGAAAAATCCATGAGAGAGAAACACCGATCAGCTGCCTCCTGCACACCCGCCACTGGGGATGTGCCCGCAGCCAAGGCACATGCCCCTGACCGGAATCAACCTGGGACCCTTGAGTCCGCAGGCCGATGCTTTATCCACTGAGCCAAACCAGTCAGGGCAGAAAGTAGTATTTTTTAAAAATATATTTTTATTCATTTCAGAGAGGAGGGGAGAAGGGGAGAGAGAGAGAGAGAGAGAGAGAGAGAGAGAGAGAGAGAGAGAGAGAGAGAGAGAGAATCATTAGTTTGCCTCCCACAGGCTCCACACTGGGGATTGAGCAGCAACCTGGGCATGTGCCCTGGCTGGAATCGAACAGTGAGCCATGCTGGCCGCTCCAGAAAGGAATATTTTAAGTGGCTATCAGATAACCTGGGCTTTATATAAAACATTTTCCAAGGGGCAAATTTGACTTCTATAATTCATTAAGATAACTTAATAAACTAAATTAATTAGCAGACTTATTCTTGCTTGTTCATTTACATGTTAAATTTTGGTTTTTACCATTTACATTGTTTTCATATGCTGAACAAGTGAATATAAAGTATGTCCTTAAACTGAAGTTTTCTATATGCCGCCAAAGTCATGTTAAAGGATAGACTTTAATATAGGGCTTGGCAGTTTGTAGGAGTTTTTAGGGATTTGTGTTCTGGCCACCAACTTCTAATTGTGCATAATTTGTGATAATTCTCAGCCACTTTTTAATATAGAAAAGACATAATTTTAAAAAAATGAATTCTTTAAACATTTTAGGGAATATGCCATTTTTGGTTTATCATTGGGTTTTTTTTAGTAGCATACATGTCTGTGACTAATACAATTACCTTTTTTTTTTACCCAGAGATATTTTCTCCTGTTTTTAAAAAATTCTAGTCTAAGTTACCATCTGTGTCAAAGAGCAGTAATTTTAATAAAAATGCACATTTATGAAATTCATATGACCTAATTGCTGACATAATTTAGAAATTAGAACAAAACTTTCTCATGGAGTGGATTTGGAAAGTGGGTCTTGGAGAATGAGCTTGTTATTAAGTGAATGAAAATGAATTTCAAGTTACTGTCCCCGTCAGTTTACTTTGATCTTTTGAAAAAAGGACATTTGTCACCAGTTTTTCAGTGTTGCTCTCTTGTCTAGCTCATAACTATGTTTTATTCTTGATATTACAAGAATAAAATTAATATGAAGCTAACTTAATAGAAGGTAAAATCAATTTGCCATGACTGCATACGACCTGTAAGTGAAGATACTGCCAATTATTATGAAATACATCATATGTATTTTGGGCTTAGCATGTTTTAGAACATACCATTACTTTCTTGATTTGTTGTAGGAGTGAATAATATACTTGCTTTGGTTGTCTAGGCCCTGACCAGTCTTTTATTCTGTTTTTAGTTCCTTTTGGACAGATGCACACCAGTTTTCCTCTTTAAGGTCCAAAGTTAACCCACTAACTAATTACTTATATGGTAGGCAAGGAGTTTAACAGGGACAGATTATAGATTGTATTCCATTGACTTTCTTTTTTTAACATATTAATATTGACTTACAATAATGATTGTTGTATAATATATATAATTTTTATTTTTAATTATGTATGTATATTTTTTTTGTCAAAGGAATAAGTCCCTCTGTCAGTGGAGGATGGGATACTTCAACCTGGGGAATAAAATCAAATGCAGAGCCTCAGACTCAACCAGCAGCCTCTCCTAAAGCAATTACAAAGCCAGTTCGGAGAACGGTGGTAGATGAATCTGAAAATTTCTTCAGTGCCTTTCTCTCGCCAGCGGATGTCCAGACCATTCAGAAGAGTCCAGTGGTATCCAAACCGCCAGCTAAATCACAGAGACCAGAAGAAGAAGTGAAAAGCACCTTACAGGAAACCGTGCACACTGGAGGGTCAAGAACACCTGAAACAACTGAGTCAAAAGGGACAGACTCTTTTCCCTGTGTATCCCCAGGGGAAAATCTGGCAGTAGCCACTCGGTCATTTAAAACTGAAGGCGAGCATGGAGAAACTGTTAATAAAGATTCTGATGTGAAGGTGTCAACCACAAGTTTGAAAGTATCTGAGAGTGTAATTAATGTGAAAACAACTAGGGAAAGTGTATCTGACATGTCTATGCAGTCTCCCACAGCAGAAACAAAGGACATAGCTTCAGAAGCAAAGGAACAGAAACACGAAGACAGACAGAGCAATACACCTTCTCCTCCCATTAGCACCTTCTCATCAGGTACTTCTACAACCAGTGATATTGAAGTTTTAGATCATGAAAGTGTCATAAGTGAGAGCTCAGCAAGTTCGAGACAAGAGACTACAGATTCAAAATCAAGCCTTCACTTGATGCAGACATCTTTTCAGCTTCTTTCAGCATCTGCTTGTCCAGAGTATAATCGTTTAGACGACTTCCCCAAACTCACGGAGAGTTGCTGCTCATCTGATGCTTTTGAAAGAATAGACTCGTTTAGTGTACAGTCATTAGATAGCCGAAGTGTAAGTGAAATCAATTCAGATGACGAATTGTCAGGCAAGGGTTATGCTTTAGTACCTATTGTAGTTAATCCTTCAACCCCAAAGATTAAAGTAGTTGAACCTGTTGAAGGAAAATCTGAGGAAGAAGTAAATGAAACAATTATACCCAATGAGGAAACAGAAATGGAAGAAAGTGGGCGGAGTGCAACTCCTGTGAACTGTGAACAGCCTGATATCTTGGTTTCATCTACACCAATACATGAAGGACATACTGTCTTAGACAAGGTGGCTGAGCAGTGCGAAGCTGCAGGAAGTCGACCAGAAGCACTTTCTGAGGAGGAGGATATTTGCAAGGTAACTTCAGAAAGTGCAAGAGGGTTTTTGGATGCTCTTCAGAGATTAAATCATGTGTTTATTTTGTTTACTAGAGTCCAGGTGCACGAAATTCATGCACGGAGTGGGGTTGGGGGGTGGTGGTGGTATCCCTAAGACCAACCTCACCCTTTCCAATCTGGGACCCCTTGAGGGATGTCCGACTGCCCGTTATTGGGCCTAAATGGGCAGTCGGACATCCCTTTCACAATCCAGGACTGCTGGCTCCCAACCTCTCGCCTGCTGATTGCACCTAACCACTCCCCTGCCAGTCTGATCAATGCCTAACTGCCTCTGTGCCAGCCTGATTGCCCCTAACTGCCCTCCCCCTGCCAGGATTTTTCCCCTCAACTGCCCTCCCCTGCAGGCCTGAGTCCCACACAACTGCCCTCCCCTGCAAGCCTGGGTCCCCCCCAACTGTCCTCCCCTGCCGGCCTGATTTGCTCCTAACTCCCCTCCCCCTGCCAGGATGGTCCCCCCCAACTACTCTCCCCTGCAGGCCTGGGTCCCTTCCAACTGCCCTCCCCTGAAGGCCTGGGT
>PVJC01054246.1:0-10577 GCA_004026665.1 Murina feae | reverse complement strand
ATAAATAAAAATAGGGAGGCGAAAGTTGTGGCTATTCTACTGAAGTTTTTAAAAAAAGAATTATTATTTTTACTTTCACTCATTTACTATAATTGGTAGACATCATTTCATTAAACAGGAAAGCAAAAAACAGATAAGATATTTTAGAAATAGTTGTTTTTTAAACTATTAGTATAATGCAATAAAAATATTAAAAATGTGGAGTGCCCTTAGCAGTCCCAGATCTGGCTCTTGCTTCAACAGTGTTTGGACAGAACAGACCCAGGGACACCCCTTCTTCCAGCTTCCGACCACCTTCCACTGTCTTATCCAGTCACCACCTTTGGAACCACTTCTGAGACCAGCCAACACACCAGTTTCTTTTTCTTCCTTAACTCCTTATTGCCCGCAACCACGAGCTCCCAAATTTGTCAGAAAGATTCCACTGAGGTGGAGGCTGTGGTCAACCACCTGGCTAACCTGCACCTGAGGCCTCCCACACCTACCTCTCCCGGGGCTTCTATTTCAACCTCCAGGATTTGGCCATCGAAAGCAGGGGCCATTTCTTCTGAGAGTTGGCCAAGAAGAAGCTCCAGGGCTCTGAGCATCTCCTAAAGTTATAAAACCAGCATGGTGGCTACATTCTCTCCAGGACGTGCTGAAGCCTCCCCAAGATGAGTGGGCAAAACTCGGGGCACGTGGAAGCTGCCCTGGCCTTGGAGAGGAGCCTGAACCAGGCCCTCCTGGAGCTGCAGGCCCTGGTTCTACCCGCACACCCTCAGCTCTGTGACTTCCTGCAGAACCACTTCCTGGGTGCAGGGGTGAAACTCATCAGGAAGATGGGCGACACCTGACTCACCTCCACAGGCTGCCCTACTGGAGACCAGACATTGTGACTTAGTAGAGAAATGTGCCTGAAGGCTGGTTGACCTTAATTCCCCTGAATAGTGGGGACGCTATTCACCCATTCTTTAGATGAAGACATTGATAGTTAAAGCAGCCCTCCACCTCTGTTACTGATATGTAAATTTTTGTTGCCTCTTTGTTGTTGGAGTTTCCTGCCTTAGGATAAGGATGTGGTTGTTTTCCCCATTCCCTTAATAAAAGCTCTGAGCAAGACTGGTGTGGTGGGCCATCTTACCCACTAGAGGTAAAGATGCCACCCCTGGTCCCCATTATTCTAAATTAATTTTCTTCTAGTCTCTCTCTCTTCATTTTGCGTGCGGCCTCCTCCAGAACTTGAACCCTGAACGGGAACCCTGAACCACGTGGGACGGGTAAGGGGATCTCGCAGACTGCCCACCCCCAAGTTGGGCTGGGTGAGTGTCTCTTTGAAAGGCTCACCCTCAAGCACTACCAGGAGCCTGTAGAGCCCAGAGGCTTTTGAGGGGATCCTCTGCATTCCCCTGGTGTCTGGCTTTTACCTGAGCCTCTCCCTGAAACTATTAGCCATTCCTTTAACCACTCTGAAGCCCTCCCCCACTCATTGGACCAAATGGAAATAATAAAGCTTTTGACAGAAAAAAAATTCAAAATGTGTTTAATTTTATACATGATTTACTACTTAAAAATATATTTTATTGATTTTTTACTGAGAGGAAGGGAGAGAGATAGAGAGTTGGAAACATCGATGAGAGAGAAACATTGATCAGCTGCCTCCTGCACATTCCCTACTGGGGATGTGCCTGCAACCAAGGTACATGTCCTTGACCAGAATCGAACCTGGGACCCTTCAGTCTGCAGGCCGACGCTCTATCCACTGAGCCAAACTGGTTAGGGCATGACTTACTACTTAGAGAACACATTCTACTGTATTTTTTAAAAATGAAATTAATGGAAGCATCAAATATTTTTTATTGTGCATTTGGTTAGAATGACATGATTTTTAGAAAGCATACTTTTCATGATCTAGAAATCTATCTCTGTAGGGATTTTTAAGAGTGAAAAAAAATGCTGGGGATTACTTAGTTATTATAATTTTGCTTGATTTCTGAACTGAGTGTGGTTTTCTAAAGGGGGATTAGAGTGATAATAGAAAAGACAAAAAGAAAGTAATTTACTTCTTGATGAAAAACTAGTGATTATTTGAAAATCTCATTTATGGTTTAGTTCAACTTGGGTTTAAGCAATTGATTGAGTGGAAATAGTTAAGCAAGTCACTGAAAATAGTTAGGTATTAGTCAGATATATATCATGTATGTTTGAAACAAGCCATTTCATTCTTTCAGCAAAAAATGTATTGGTTACCCAGTAGGTTTCTGGTAAATACTGGATATACACATGTTAGTGAGGCATCGCACCAGGTTCAAGGAATGTAATGTATAAGGGAAGAGAGAGGCAAGCCAGCAACCACACATCACACCAGGAATGGGGGAGGTACCAAGAGCCAAGGAGCTCAAGGAAAAGCATCCTAATCAAGGGGAGGCTAAAAAAGTATAAAAAGATGTTTTCAGAGATCATTATTGCTTAATTACTAACTCTACATATTATTAGCCAAATAATATCTAAGATCCATTCTATCTCTCAAAATCTAGGGTCTAAGATCATTGCAATACATTGTTTTTAAAAAAAAAAAAACTTTAAAAGAAAGTAGACAAAAAAGGCAGAGCAATTATTATTTTCTTCAAAGTCTTAGATCATCAATATCCTTCATGAGTAACTAAATAATTCCTTTTTTTAGCATGAAAATTATTTGGGGGAAATTTCTTAAATCTGCTTGTGGTACCTGCTGGCTGAAAGAGATAATAAATTAACAGGCAGTGATTTCCTTAAAAGGGTTATTGTACCGGGGTAAGATCCGTTCTGGTTACTGCATTTTATATTGTTTTCTTATTAGAAAATATTTTAATTTTTTGGGTGGGGGGCTTACTATATGGTTTTGTTAGAGGATATTTTCATTGTTCTTAAGCCAAATTCTGAAAAACTTTAAAGAAGGATAACTATTCTACAACATAATTTTTCAAAAAGAATAAAGTTCATTACTTTCACCCTATCAAACACAACACAACCAGACACAAAGAATGAGAATCGATTAGTTAACTTCTGTTCAACTCATCAGATTTTTAAAGCTATAGTAGTTTATTTTATTCACAACACCATGGTCACTTTGGGTCCCAGAAACTTAGACTGGAGAATGTCAGAATTTCAAGGATGACAAGAAATACTTTTTACTCTTTTTCAGGCTACTCTAATGACCCAGCTTTCTTTAAATCTTTTCAGAAAAATTATATATTTTTTTCTTATCATTTTTTTCTATGTGGATCTCACTTTAATGTTCCCTGATTTCATTTTTTTCCATTCAATATAATACAGTGAGGTCTTATATCAAATCGCCTCTGGGGTGGTTGATCCTGCTATTAGCAACTAATCCATAATTGTCGCCACCTCTAGATCCAATTTATTGTTACCAAGACAGAAAAACACAGAATAAAATGAAAGGAATCTATACAAGAAACAACTTCTTGTGGCTGGTTTTCTCATAAATTCTGGTACCTAGAATTTTAAAAAGCTACTCTCCATGACAGAAAACTAAATAGACCTTTTTTTCCTGGATTAAAAGTCATATAATCTGCATCTGTCATAGAAACATGTGAGATAAAGCCATAATTATACAATCTCCATTATACAAGTAGAATACAATTCAACTCTGACTTTCTTCTGCCTCATTGCTCATATCATGTGGAAAAAAAAGACAATGATGATCTTAAATATTTTTTTTAAAACAAGAAAACACAAATCTATGCACTCTGTGATCTGTTGATAATTGACAAAATACTAGTATGTCTAAGGAAAAATATCTAATTCCATTACACAGCAGCTAAATTGGTTTGGTCAGTAGTAGTCGTCATTCCTCCCAAACACACACACACACACACACACACACACACAGACAACAAACATTTTTAGCGCTGATTAAAACTTCAAACATAATTTATTAATGACCAGAATTGAAATAATAAAATTCTAGGAAAGTCTGTACAAGGACCATAGAAATTGGTCTTGGTCTTCTTTTTTAAAAAAAATAAAAATAAATAAGCCCTTTCCAACTAGCTCAGTTTGTTAGAGCATCATCCTGATTGAATCCAGGTTGTGGATTCAAACCCTGATCAGGGTACAAAAAAAAAAAAAAAAAATATATATATATATATATATATATATATATATATATATATAGTATTAAAGATATACATTTAACTGATTTCTTTCACTGATGTAGTGGAATTTTAAAATTTATGCTCATTTAGATGTTGCTGCTATCTACTCCTGCTTTCTATAGATGTTCAAATCTGGAAGAACACATAAAAAATATGAAAAAGGTAGAAATTTAGAGAAATGTCATAAGGAGCTACTTTGCACAATTCCAGGTAGTTTTTGAAGAGACATTATTAGAATTAGATGCCAGTCTTTAGATTGTACTCATTTATTTCCAAGTTATTGGATACTTATTTTCATATATTTTATAATTCCTGCTCCTCAACAAAGTACTGAACCAAAATTCGTTTATGAAGACTAAAGTCAACATCTAGATAAATGAGAAATAAAGAAGCAGATTATCATTTACAAAACCATAGTAAGACTTTTGCCGTAAAGAAAGTGTACAATGCTACTAGTAAAAAATGTCACAACCTAAGTGGTGTCATCACCTTGATTAGCAGGGAAAAACAAAGTGTTCTAGAGAAATGGATTTTCTCTCATTGTGTTTTACTGTGGGCTAGTGCTGGTGTCAGCTATATTAGTTTAAGGTAATTGGTGATGTGTGCAGGTAATTTCAGTGATAGGTAATTATCTCAATTTCTACAACATCTAAATTAGTGCATACTGCAATTAATCATACCCTGTGGCCATACAGTTACAAAATACATCATTTAGTTGTCTGTGAAATGAAAACTGTTGATGTAAGCATTCATGCAGTAACTAGCAACCTCAGTGTGAGTTCCGTAGAGAGAAGAGTGGAGAAGACCCTCAACTCTTAACTGCAACATGACTTGAGGTACACACTTCTCTCATCTAATCTTCAATTTGGTAGCTGCCATGTGTGAATAATGGCATCTGCCTTTTCCAGTTAGCTCAGGGAAACCTCATTCAATTCTCAATGAGGCACAAAATGGATGAAATCTTTTTTTTTTTTTTTTGAAGGGAGCAGGGAGGAGGTGGGGATTAATACCATGTAAAGATAGCAGTGGACAGTAGTTGTCTGAATAGGAATTGGGACAAAGGTATCTCATCGTAGTTTTTCCACTGGCTAGCTATTTGGCTTTGAATAAAAATCATTTTACTTTTCTCTTTCTTCATTTGTAAAATTGACCAGGTGTTCTTTAAAATATTGGCCATCTCTAAAACTGTGACTTAAATATTAGTTAGTAGTTTTATTTTTTAATACCTAAATATATATTAATCTCTTTACTCCTGAAATTCTTTTTTTCCTCATTAATTTATCATTTAGTATAAATGCTGATAGAAACCAGATGTAGACACTTTCATATAATGAAATTCTTTAGGCATCAGAAATATACTTTTGATATGTGCAAAACTAAGAAAACATTTCATGGCCACATGAATCAAGAAACCATGTTGCCCCAATAATCAAATGAAAGAGTAAACCCCCTTCTTTGTGAGTAAACTAGTGTGTGGATGTGCTGGAAGACTTTAAAAATTAGCTGACTTTAATCTCACAGATTGGCAGTTCTGGATGTGACCAAAAATATAATGATCCTGGATTCAGTCTGCATCATCCACAAAGCTGACTGCTGATCCTACAATGTTCCAAAACATGCAGGTTTTACTTCTGCTCTCTTAGCAGAAAAAAAAAGGTTTGCATTTAAAAATCATTCACTTATAACTGATAAAAGCGCTTGAGTGGCCATAGAGTGCTTCATATGATAAGGCTGAAATGGAAGGTGCTTCTGGAGTATATCTGTATATTAGGTCTTATAGGTGAGCACATTGTGTCACTGTGATTTATAGTAACTCAACTCTACTTGGGGAGAAAATGGGTCTTTTGATGAACTGCAGTGTTATTTTTGAGAATTGGTTTGGAGTTGATAATTGGAAATTGACAAAATGTGTTGCTTCATCTCCATGAAAACATACTAGGCTTACCATTACCAAACTAGCAGAAAATATGATAACACCTTTGATTCATGCATAACTGCTCACAATTTTTCAAGTGGGGTTTAACTTGCCTGAAGATAGTTTGAATATGAGAGACATTCTTGGTCAAAGTATCCTATGGTAATTATAGCTGGCTGACTAAATTTACTACAAAAATACCATGTGGCACTAACCTGAGACAGCTCATGCATCAAGTATTTGAAAGAAAAACATACTAAGTCTCTGACCTTGAACAACTTAGACCTTAGTACAAGGTCTGTAAAGGGCCAGGATCAAAAGGAATGTTTTTGGTTTTCTGGGCTATATGGTTTCCATTGCAACTGTTCAACTCTGCTATTGTTAACCGGAAACAGGCATAGACAATACATACATAGCTTCGTGGAGTTTTGTTCCAATAAACATTATTTTGAAAAATAGAAAGTAGGCCAGATTGAGCTCATGGATTGCAGCTTGCACTAGTAGTTTGCCTTACTGTAAATAGTAAAAGTCACATATGATATGAAAATAAATCAAATAAAGAAAAGCTAAGCCAAGCACAGAAAATAAAAAAATAATAATAATTGATATAGAGGAAAAATGCCACGAGAATTCAGAAGAATGAGGTTTCTGTGGGTGGAAAAGATTCCTGAGATGATATAATTTTGAGTATTTCTAGAAATTCCCTTTACCTGATTTCATGATAAGTAGCTTGGCCATGATTCCATCAGTTTACTTTATTATTCTTTGTTTTTGCTAAATTACATCACAGGAGTTCATGAATATATGTGGTCTGGAATGAGATGAACTGTTTTATGGCTCTGTTAGTTCTCTACACGAGGACCAATCATGAAACCACAACAAAAAAAGACTCTTCCATAAAACTCATTTCCTGGGCTTTATCATAAGCTAAATTGACAAGACTATTATACTTAAGAATTGAGAAGTTAAAATGGTTCTTCTCGGGAGATAAGGATAAATAGATTCCTAATCCATTTATTTATTGATTTCAGCTCTAGAAAGGATTTCATCATATTCTATCTCAATATCCAGGCCTGATTCACAGAGGAATGAAAACAACTATCATGTCCAGAAAGAACACTTTCCTCAGCTAGTGAGTCACTTGCATCAAGTTTTCATCTTCTCACTATCCGTCGACCATGCTGAAATCATATATTAGCCCTGGGTTGGGGGGGACAGGTCAACCAAAGGACTTGTATGCATACACATAAGCCAAGTCAATGGACTCAGACAACCGGGGGATGAGAGCATGAGTGGCAGGGGTGAGGGGGTGGGGGGGTTGGGGGTTATTGGGAGATGAGGGCACATTTGTAATACCTTGACCAATAAAGAAAAAAAAGTTAAAAAAAAAAAGAAATCATATATTAGCTTTGAAATAATAGGTTAAAATCCTTCAAGAAATCAATTGTTCTATTAAAATGTGCCATTTGAGCAATGAAGTAGAAATTATATAAATGGTCTCCACTAGCATTATGAGCGTCATTAAAAAATTGACCATCTTTGATGGTTTGATGGTCAAAGTCATTTGATTAAGGATTTTGGCAATAGTTTATTTTATTTCTCTGCAAGGTCACTAACTTTTTTGGTTATTTCATAAGCTGCTGCAAGCAATTTACTAATTTGTGCTATAAGGTAATCAACTATTGTTTTCATAGATCATTAGTGATTTTATTCATCAAAAGCATTATTTTGTCCTTGTTCAGGAAAATCTACTGACACAATAAATATGTTACTATGCTCCATTTGGAAATGTCATAAAAATAATCTATGGCTTTAAGACACTTTGAACACTTTTATAACAGACAAGACAGCGGGAGCTGGGGACACAGTGGTTGACTTTACAATAAAAAATTTAATTTTCAGATATCTATATTTCTCATTCACCTTTTGTTTTAGATGTCTGTATAAAGTTACCCCACAAGCAGATTCGCTTTCTTGAACACAAACAGATTCCTCTTCTCTTTTGGAAGAATAGAATTTGTGAGCTTAAGTTATGTTTAACAATACTTTTGTGCTTTAACATTTTATTTTTGAGCTATTGGACCTCTTATATAACTTAGGATGTAAAGTAACAAAAACAATGAGAGTGCTAATCCAGCAAATGAAAACAATAGCACTCAAAAAAATGGGGAAATACTTTGAGACAGGAGCAACCTGTAAACTGAAAGTCATGTGCAAGATACTGCTCCAAGCAGTTCTTAATAAAAGCAGCTGCCATTTTAAGCTTATGATATTTTGATGAAAATATGAACTTTACATATAACAAAATTTGTAAAGAAATTGTGGACAAATTACTTCATCATGTTTTTACTCCAAAATACCCAAATTGTTTATAGATAGAACCCTTATCTATCCTATATAATAAAAGGCCAATATGCAAATCAACCAAACAACAGAACTGGTGAAACAACCAGTCACTATGACATGCACTGACCACCAGGGGGCAGGTGCTCAACATAGGAGCTTCCCCCAGCCGGCAGGCCCCAAGCCAGCCAAGGCGGATGCCTGTGGGGAGGGGGCCCTCTCCTCCCCCCACATTGCTCTGCAGATCGACCCTGATCATTGGCCAGGCCTAGGGACCCTACCCTTGCATGAATTTAGTGCACCAGCCTTCTAGTAAATTATATATGTGTACATATACATATATTATATTATTTTTTATTATCTAATAGATTATATGTATACTTTATGTATTTGTTTATATATACATATATATTTATTATTTATTACCCATTTATATTATACAGATATAGATAAATATCTAACATCCAGGCCAGTAGCCCACAGAACACACTGTGGCAAGCCCTGCTTTATGGCCTCATCAAATCCCAAACTTAGGAGATTTCAGCAGCTCTAACTGCTGTCTCTCTCTTGCCTGTAGCAAAAATTCCAGTCTCATGAGTAACCAGGTGGAAGGCAGATGAGATCCTTAATATCCTCTCTTACAAGTTCCCAAAGGAGAAAAGGAAAAAAACAAAAAGCAAAAAAAACAGTGTATTGATTAAAAGTATAGCCTGAGCCACAAGGCCTAGAGGTCTGGATTATTGGTAAGGGAGCCCTAAATCCTGTTTTCTGGACCACGTCTGGTCTCCTTGCCACTTCCCATTGCCCTCTGAAGACACTTTCATTTGAGTTGGGCAGGTCTTCGGAAGTGGAAGGGAAGGTTGGAACAGTAAATAACAATGCTCACATTTCCCCCCTGGATAGCAACAATTGCTGTTGTTGTTGTCGTTTTTAATAACTTGGAAAATTCTACAATGAACATTATCATAGCACTTTCAACTTAAACATTTAGAAAAAGTGTAATAAAATAATTAAGTGGCTAGGATTAGTCATTATCTCAGCAGCTGAATTGAGACACTTTCCCTTTCGTGGTCTATGGTGGGAGAGAGCTGGCTCTCCTGCTATTGCATACTCACGGGGTAATCATAACTTTACCCAGGCTGGCCTTGGTAACGTGGGTTTTGATGAAATGATTTTCCTCACAACTTCTCCAAGTGATGCATAAAATAACTTTATATTTTAATTAAAAAATCCTTAAATTGACAAATTGCACCAAAGTTTAAGGTGCGTAATTTGTATTAGCCAATTCACGGTGAATACCCATGATGGAATTTCATGATTTTTATAAAGCCTAGTGCGCTTCCAACAGTAAAAAGGTCAAGTCACTTAATTTTAATTTTAAGCTAAATAAACTATAACAGGCACTTTGTTTAATTCCAAGTAATAAAATTTATAATGCATTTGAATAACCTATTTTATGCTATATTATTGAATTTGCAGGCAGATAGTCTAAATTGATGATTAGGCCTAAATTGCATGATATGTGCTCTGTTAGAACATACAAAGTTCTTGACTCTCAAGTAGTATCCATTTGTGTGAGAAATAGAGCTTCCCATAGTTGCAATCATGACGAGAGGTTTAAATATCTTCCTCCTTGTGCATTCATAAAACCTTATATTAAAATTCTATTGAAAGAGGCAAATAAAATATCACCTTTCCATGAAAATGTATTTACAACAATATACAACAGCATATCAAGCTGCAAACAGTGAACTTTTAAATTTCCAGAAAAATCACTATTATTTAGTTAGCGTTTATTCTGCTCCAGGTAATGTGCTAAGCACTTATATGAGTCATTCCTAATTCTGAATAAAGCAGTCATCATTAAAACCTCAGAAGTAAAGATACTGAGGCAGAGAGAGGAAACATAGCTTGTCCAAATTCACACAGAAAACAAGCATCTGAGATTTTTTTTTTTCTTAAATAAGGGTTAGTCTGACTTTAAAGCCTGTTCCAGGCCGTGTCACACAGATAGACATGCGCCATGTGGGCACATACAGTACATGTATTTTAACTCCCCTAACGGACTGGAAAGTTCCGGAAAGCTGCGTGCAAGCTTCCTGTGTGTCCCTCAGATACATCACATGAACTGCTGGGGCCCTTGTGAAAGCCCGTGTTGCGATTCCCTCTGTGGAGGCTGTTCCTGA
>PVJC01054245.1:0-10552 GCA_004026665.1 Murina feae | reverse complement strand
CCCAACCAGTATTATATGAAATGCTGAAAGGTATCCTTTGAGAATGAGGAAGAAGAAAAAGGAAAGTAAAAATTATGAACAACAAATATATATCAACGAGTGAATCTAAGAATCAAGTGAATAAAAAATCTGATGAACAGAATAAACTGGTGAATAGAATAGAATCAGAGGCATAGAAATGGAGTGGATGGACAATTTTGAGGGGTTAAGGGTGTTGGGGGTGCGTGAAGAGACTGGACAATAATTGTACACCTATGGATGAGGACAGTGGGGGGTCAAGGACAGAAGTTGGGGTGGGAACTGGGAGGAGGGGAGCTATGGGGGAAAAAAGAGGAACAACTGTAATAATCTGAACAATAAAGAAAAATTAAAAAAATAAAAATAAAATAAAAAAGTGAGACAACATGGGATGAAATTAGAATTCAAAAAAAAAACTGAAGGACAGACTGCAGGTTTGGGAGGACAAGTAGGAAGACGATGCATTCATTCAGAAAGAACAATACGCACATGAACTTAGAGGTAGTGGATGGGAGAAGAAAAAGTGGGACAGACATGGGTTATATTAGAGAAAGAGAAAACAGGTCATGTTTATGGACTGGACTTGAAAGGTGGGGTGGGGGTGGAGACCAGGCTGTCCCCCAGCTTTTGACTTGGATGACTGGGGTTTTAAGGAGCAAAGAAGATGGCAAGTTCAGTTTGATGTGTGCTGAGTTTATTAAAGTCAGCAGTGCTAAAATGTTCATTAGACCAGTGGTTCTCAGTCTTTTCAGTGCATGAGAATCGCCTGGAGGTCTTGTTCAGCTGCAGATTCTGTAAGTCTGGGGTGGGCTCTGAGAGTCTGACAGGCTCCCAGGTGATGCTGCCACTGGATGATGAACCACACTTTGAGGAGTAAGGCTTTAGACTTAGGAGGTCAATTGATTCTTTTTTAAAAGTTTTTATTGATTTTAGAGAGGGAGGAAGGGAGAGAGAGATAGAAACATCAATGAGAGAGAAACATCAATCAGTTGTCTCCTTCACGCCCCGCACCGCCCCCCTCCCCCAACCAGGAATTGAGCCTGCAACCTGGGCATGTGCCCCTCCTTCCCTCTGCTTCCTAAATCCTTCTCCAGCTTGCGCACCTCCTCTCAAAGCCAAGGGCTTTCTCAACCAAAAAAGGGGGTGGGATTCTCTGTGGCATTGCCTGGACTTTCTGCTTGGGCTCAGCATCCCCCAAACCATTAATGAACCCCTGAGGCAATGAAAGACAGAATCATGTTTCATGGAAAGGAGAAAAAATACCCAGAGCAGCAAGAGACAGACGCAAGTTAAAATGTGTGGTGACAAGCTCCCTGCGGGTTGCTCAGACATTCCTCAGCACCATAACCTCAAGTGAGAACTGCAGGCTGGCTGGAGCCTGTAGCTTTCAGGAAGAAGGGGCGTGAAGGAAGGGATGAGAGCCCACCACAGAGAGAAGCGCTGGGATCCTTGACAGCATGGCTGCAATCTTATGTTCTCTGTAGAAAGAGAATATAGTTTTTAAGTGGCTAGGAAATATTATTGTACCAGTAGAAAGAGAAATCCATTTTTTTCTATTTTCTGAAGAGAATGAGTATATTTCAAAGATAAGTCAGTGTAACAGCCAGCTAACTGTAACTAGAGACCTATAGCTTTGTGGATTTTCCTCTGAAATTATTATTGTTTTAAGTTAAGAATAAATTATTCCAAAAAATTACTATATTACAGTCATTCATAAGTCTTATGACTGCCTGGTGTTTAGATCTTTGTTGCAAAACAATCATTACTGTGACTCATCAGATTATTAATACAAGATAGGTAGATTTCATGTCCTTTGGAATTGGGAAATAAAACACTTGAAGAACTGAACCTCAAAATGTATTCCAAAAGGCACCATTACAAAGAACCATGTCAATTGTGCTACTTTAGTTAGATTAAGAAAATATCTGGAAGGAATAACACTAGCTTGCTAATATATTAAAATTTAATAATAATTTATAATTATTATAATACTAGGGGCCCAGTGCACAAAATTCGTGCATGGGAGGCGGGGAGGGGGTCCCTCAGCCCAGCCTGCCCCCTCTCACAGTCTGGAACCCCTCAGTGGATATCTTATGATGGCCCCAGTCTGCCAGGCGCCTTTTGTGTGTGTGTGAGTGTGTGTGTCACCACTGGGAACCTGCCCCCAGCCGCATCTGAGGCTCGGAGCAGTCCTCCTGTGTGTGTTTACCTGCTGGGGGCCTGCCCCCAGGCTTGGAGCAGGCACCCCCTCTATGTTGATCTCTCAAACTCTTGCCCTCCCCTGCATGTTGTTCTCTTTTTTTGAACTGTGGCCAGGGATGGGTGCTGCCTGCCTCCCAAGCTTGCCTACTGCCCATCTTCCTCCAGCCACCAGAAAGCAAGGAAAACCCCACCTCATGGTCAGGCCAGCCTTTTCCTGCTCCCCGGAAGGGACCTGAGGAGCCGCCAAGCAGGCCCCCAGCCCCCAAGAGCTTGCTTTCCCGCTCCCCCGTGCCCCCCAAAGGGCCTGGGGAGCCAACAAGTAGGCCGCCAACTCTTTGCCACTCACCAGTCCCCTGCTGCCTTCCTTTCCCACTCCCCGGTGCCTCCAAGGGGTCTGGGGAGCTGCCAAGCAGGACCCCGGCCACTTCAGCCTTGCTTTCTCGCTTCCCAGACCCCGCAAAGGGCCTGGGAAGCCGCCAAGCAGGCCAAGGCGCCCCTGCTACCTCTTTCTCATTCACCGGTACCCTGCTGCCTTGCTTTCCCGCTCCCCGGTGCCCTGCAAGGGGCCTGGGCAGCCGCCAAGCAGGCCCCCGGCCCCCCACCGCCTCTTTCCCGCTCCCTGGTGCCCCACAAAGGGCCTGGGCAGCCGCCAAGCAGGCCCCCCACCCCCACCGCCTCTTTCCCACTCCCTGGTACTCCACAAAGGGCCTGGGCAGCTGCCAAGCAGGCCATCAACCCTGCCACCTCTTTCTCACTCATGGGTCCTGGGTCCTGCGCTGTTCCACCCTGTAGCCGCTCTGTGCACTCGGGAGGTCCCTCAGCCCGGCCTGTACCCTCTCACAGTCTGGGACCCCTTTGGGGATGTCTACCTGCTGGCGTGCCTGACCAGCCTGGGTGACGGGCTGATGGCTGTCTCCAGGCTGGCCAAGCCCCCCAGGAACGTCCCTCACCCCATTGGGTTGTGGCCAGCGTGGGTGACGGGCTGATTGGCACTTTCAGGCTTTAAGGCTGCCCACAGCTCCCATTGACCCAATGTCCCAGCAAGGCTGGCTGGACACAGGTTTCTGGGGTTTGTTTATCTTCTATAATTGATACACTGTTCCTTTAAACCGGCCTATTAAGGAAGCCTCCTCTCTGCTTCACCTCACGGTGTCTATAATGAGACAATACTCTTAGGCCTGCTGTTTCCTTCAGCTCCCGAGGATTCTATGATTGTTATTTTGTTTCAAACATGCGTTTAGCTTGAGCCAGTTTAAGCAGAGCGGGAGCAGTTTCATTTTCACTCCTGCCACAATGGAAGCTGCCGTTTACTCCATGAGTGGCGGCTGCCATGTTGGCTGGGCTAATTTGCATACAGCCGCTCTGATTGGCTGGTGGGCATGGCTTACCCCGTCTCGGAGAAATGGTTGATTTCAATATTACGCTTTTATTAGTTAAGATGATCATTTATAAATTACTGGAGGCCTGGTACATGAAAATTTGTGCACTCAGGCGGTCCCTCCACCCAACCTACACCCTGTTACAGTCCGGGAGCCCTCAGGGGATGTCTGACATGTGGAGTGGGCCTAAGCCACAGTCTGGCCTCCTTCTGTGGGAGGTGACCAGCAGGCCAATCAAGTGATGGTGCCAGCCAGTGATCAATTGCACCCCCCCCATGAATGCCCCTCTGCTGCCACTGGTCGCTGCTACCCCTCTCCCATTACTGTTCCCTCCATCTGCTTGCTGGCATGCACCTTTACTGGCCTGGTGCTGCCTGCTCACTGGCCCCGCTCCCTGCCCACAACTGAGAAAATTGAACCTGGTCTATGTTGCACAGTTAACAGCTGAGCCAGAGTTCAAACCCAGAATCTTGCAGTTCACCAAGGAGGGGTGCCCACACACATGTGCACACACACACTCATATGTGCATGGGAGATAAGTGTTAGTGATTGCCTCTGGGGAGGGAAAGTTTTAAGGGCTAGGTTTCTCAGGTGAAAACAACATATTTTTTATTGAACACCTTGTGTGCTATTTGCTATTTATCATATTCATTTTCTCAAATAACAAAAATGTTAGTACATTTTAAAAAGTCACATGGTATGAAAAATGACAAAACAATAGCAGTAAAATATCACATCCATGACTTTATTATCTATACTAGGGGTCCGATGCACGAAATTCGTGCACGGGTAGGTGGGGGAGGGGTAGTGTAGGTGGGGAGTTCCCTCAGCCCAACCTGCACCCTCCCCAATTGGGGAACCCTCAGGAGATGTGCTACTGATGGCTTTGGTCTACTTCATGTGATTCTCTGCTCTTTGCCGGGCCTGTCTGCTCCACACCATGGGGATGGGCAAGCAGGCCCTGCTGGGTGCTGCCTGCAGGTCGATTGCCTGCTCCCTGGTCACCCCACTTGCCTGCTCTCTGGTGGATGCAATCACCACCCAGCAGTCCGTGCTGGGTGCTGCCTGAGGGTCCCCATTGCTTTCTCTCCCATCGCTTGCTTAGTGCCCTGTGCTAGCTGATGGGACACGCCTCTCTGGGCACCAGAAGGCGCTTTTAGCACCAGCCGCCCGATCTGATCAGACCCCGGAGCCAGGCATGCCGGGTGCTAAGTGCCGCTCCAGCCCGAACTTAGCACTCTGTGGATTGGACATGCCCCTCTGGGCCCCGATGGCCGTTTTTAGTACCGGTGCCGGGGCTGATCAGACCCAGGAGCCAGGCATGCAAGGCGCTAAGTACTTCTCCTGACAACAGTCTCTTCCCAGGCCTCAGCCCAGGGGCGGGGGCTGGTCAGCCAGCCTGCTCCCCGAACCTGCGGCTGCCACCATGGCCTGGAACCGACCTCGGGTCACCGAGGCTAAGTTTCTGCCTGTGCCGTACCCTCCTCGATTTGTCTATTTCCAGGCCACAGCATGGAGGCCTGCTTGCTCCTCCCACCCTGCTCCTCAGGCAGGACCAGTTTGCGGTGGGCCTCCGCCATCTTGGCTGCGCTAATTTGCATACAGCCACTCTGATTGGCTGTAGGCGTCCCGAAGGGACGGTTAATTTTACTATTCCGCTTTTATTAGTTTAGATTAACAATAGCCTAGGTGGTTGTCACACCCTGATGCAGTGATGCCCTCAAGCCGTCACAAGACGACTGCACATGCAGAGGAGGCGGGGCCTGACAGCTGTTCTGCACGGCAAGGCCTGGGCACTTTGGAAGCCAGTCCCAGCATCTCCACCACCTCGTGGGGAGGAGGTGGATCCTGGAGGTTGCTCTGCGCAGCTTCCGCAGGAGTTCCCTTAGCCCTGCATCTGCCCCAGAGGCAGAACCCCTGGCTCTGGCCTACCTCTGTGGGGCAATCCATCGAGGAGCCTCGGATAGGTGGGTGGGCCTACTTCTTTGGGGCAATCGGTCACGGGGCTCTTGCACTGTGAGAGGACATAGGCCAGCCTGGGAGACGCTCCCCAGTGCACAAATTTCATGCACCAGGCCACTAGTTTACATATATAGAAGCCTAAGCAACTGTTACGGCGGAATGACTGGAACGACCAGTTGCTATGACGTGCACTGAGCAGGCAGGCAGGTGAGCATTTAGGGGTGAGCAGTCCCCAATTGCGAGAGGGATGTCCAACTGCTGGTTTAGGCCCAGTCAGACATTCCTCAAGGGGTCCCAGATTGCGAGAGGGTGCAGGCTGGGCTTCAGGACGCCCCTCCCATGCATGAATTTCATGCACCAGGCCTCTAATGTGGAATATTTTTCTTGTCCCTCATTTTAACCCCAAACTCCTAGTTAGCCAGCCATTGACCATACGTCCCTAGTGAAAAAACAAGAATTCTTGTAAAAACAGCTTCTCATATTTAGCTGCATTTAGTGACACATTTTTGAAATTACTGTGTTGGAATAGCTTTTGTAACATTTGTATGATAAATAAAATAATTCCTCTCTAATAGTGATTATACTTCTGTAAGCCAGTTACTAACCCAGCTTATAATTGTATAAAAGAGTTTTGCTATTTACTTGTACTTGGCATTGCACATTGTAAGTGTGCAGATTGCATTTTTGTCTGTGATGTGACCCAGTGGAAAGTTCAAAATGTGACCAACCTGCCTTCACATGCACAGGGCTGTAGCTGTGACAAATTACAATGAGTCAGTCCTGCCTCCAGTGTTTCTAGGGAGATTCATTAGGTGGCTTACCTGGTCTCTAGAGAGAGTGTTCAGTTATTCATGAAGTGAGCTGAGTACATATGTGACAAGTCAGGCAGTAGAAAATTGTTTTAAATTGACCACCGAACCAAAAAGTTTCTTGGAGGTTCATGGAATCACATTGTAGTAACAGATCTCACAATATCTGCCAGTGTGGTCATTCCCAGACCTGACTGGTCACCAGTATCATCTGGGGGGTCTTTTGTTGTTGTTATTGTTTCTACAGATTGCTGGGCCCTCCCTGAAAATTCAGTAGCTCTGGGGTGGGATCCAACTATTTGCAATCCATCATAGTTGATTTCTGATGCTAGGCCAAGTTTGGGAGTCACTGGTTTGGCTTACTTCACTCTATTTACCCATGTAATTTTGATTCACCTAATTGTGCTTCAGTGAAGTAGCTGGTAAGTCAATGAATAATGAAATGCCCTATTATGTGTTTAAAGATGC
Source organism: Murina feae (assembly GCA_004026665.1). Lineage (NCBI taxonomy): Eukaryota > Metazoa > Chordata > Mammalia > Chiroptera > Vespertilionidae > Murina > Murina feae. The sequence continues at coordinate 3,714 of PVJC01054245.1, read as the reverse complement.
ATTCTGCTGCATCTGCATGAACAATATAGATCATAATACATAGAACAATATGCATGGGTAGAACACACATGCTTGGCACTTTTTATAGTTAAAAAAGCATTTGCAGATACTGTAACAGAGACAATGTGGTGTCATGGTCAAACAATAGGCTTTGAACTCAGGCTTCTTAGCTTCTGAAGGAGCTCAGAAAGTGCCACCTCCAGATAGGCCACTTTGGCACGAGGGTTATCTTGAGCTGAAGGCAATTGAGAGTCAACAGATGCAGGAAGAGTTCTCTGTCCCCTCTTATCTGCCTAAAAGCAGGGCATGAATCTGCTTTTGTGAAGCTGTGTCCCCCATACCAGAAAAAGAAGAGCAACTTCCATCACAGGAGACAGGGATTTGACACTGAGATGCCTTTGCAACAGGCCTTACTAAAAATAATCCTTGTTTCCATTAGTTCTCCCATGTATGTCCTAGTCACTTCCCCATGCTTTATCACCTGTCAAACCCCGTTTTCTTTGTTAAAATGATATATAGAAGCCCCTGAGTCAAATCTTCATTTGAATTTCATTCTTTATTGCGAATTCTCATGCATGTTAATGTTATTAATTGTATGCCTTTTCTTCTGTCCGTCTTTTGTTTAGTTAGCAGTCCCTCAGTGTATGAACATAAGAGGGTACAGAAAAACTTTTTTCTTCCCAACACTTCAAACCTCAATTCTACATTTTCCTATCTATGTGAATTCGGACTTGTTTTCTTTTTCTTTCCTAAGAATTTATTTATTTATTTATTTATTTATTTATTTATTTATTTAGTTAGTTAGTTAGTTAGTTATTTAAAGAGGGGTGAGGGGAGAGAGAGAGAGAGAGAGAGAGAGAGAGAGAGAGAGAGAGAGATATGGATCAATTGCCTCCTGTACATGCCTTGACTGGGAATTGAACCTGCAACCTGGGTATGCGCCCTGACAGGAAATCAAACACTCCAACTTTTTAAAAAATTTTATCTTTATTGTTCAAAGTATTACGGATGTCCCCTATTTTCCCCATTGACCCCTCTGCCCTGTACCTGCCCCACTTTTGGTGTATGGATGACTCTCCAACCGAGCCACACCAGCCAGGGCAGACTCATATTCTTTTTAAAATTTTCTCTGTACCTCATTTTTGTCATCTACAAAATTATGGTAATAATAGTACTATCATGGGGTTGTAAAGTTCAAATAAGTTAATACTTGTAAGACCTTAGACCTGAGTCTGGTATGTAGTAATTACTTGGAAGATATTAACTGTTATTTTATGTGATCTTCACAAGGTATTATTATTGCAATTTTATGACTATGAAAATTGAAGTTTGGAGAGTTTAAATTACTTGTCCCAGGTCAGATGAAAAATAATGGAAACTTAAAACCAGATCTTCTGACTCCGGATTTCATGCTGTCTAGTTTTTAAGTATTTATTTAACATTATAGAGTTGTCTATAACATTGATTCTTTTTTAAAAAATATATTTTATTGATATTTTACAGAGAGAAAGGGAGAAGGACAGAGAGTCAGAAACATCGATGAGAGAGAAACATCCATCAGCTGCTTCCTGCACACCCCCCACTGGGGATATGCCCGCAGCCAAGGTACATGCCTTTGACCGGAATTGAACCTGGAACCCTTGAGTCCGCAGGCCGATGCTCTAGCCACTGAGCAAAACCAGTCAGGGCTATAACATTCATTCTTGTCAAGAGGATTTGGAACAAATGTTTAATACTGAGGACCAACAGATTCTGGTAATAATAATAAAAAAAAGAAAGAAAAAAGTATAAAATAGCAGAGAGAACTCGCTTTAAAAACAGCTGCTGAGCCCAATTGGTTGTTGCTCGGTGCTGAAATGTCGACCTATGAACCAGGAGGTCACAGTTTTGATTCCCAGTCAGGGCACATGTCAATTTGTGGGCTTGATCCCCCCAGTAAGGGGCGTGTAGGAGACAGCTGATAAGTGATTCTCATTATTGATGTTCTCTCTCCCTCTCCCTCTCTCTTCCTCTCTGAAATCAATAAAAATATGTTTTTAAAAGGAAAGAAAAAATAGCTATTGAGCCCTGGTTGGGTGTCATCCTTGCACTGCAAGGTTGCACACGCCTGGGCTCGAGGTTTGATCTCCAGTAGGAGTTGTGTAGGACGCAGCTAATCAATGTTGTGCTCTCACATAGATGTTCTCTCTTTCCCCTTCCTCTCTCTCTAAAAACTAATAAACTATTTTTAGAAACAAACAGCCATTGATAAATAGAGGACAGGATTTAAACAACGATAAATAGATGGCATGTAAAGATAAGTATGGGTATGTAATTGAATTGATAAGTGAGGTTGCGATAAAAATAAAAATAATCAAGTGTGTTTTTGTCAAATCTACCATAAATGAGAGTAATATTGAAGAGAGGAAGTTCCATTCTACAGTTACTGCCTCCCCTGGGAGACTATGCATAGACTGTTTTTAAAAAATTTTTGTTTTATTGCTTAAAGTATTACAAAGAGTGTTAGATAAGTCTCCATTTTTTTCCCCTTGACCTTCCCCTCTCCTCCCCTCCCCCCAGAGTCTTGTGTCCATTGATTAAGCGTATATGCATGCATACGAGTCCTTCAGTTGATCTCTTAACCACCCCCCACCAACCCTCCCCAGCCTTCCCGCTGTAGTTTGACAGTCCGTTTGATGCAGCTCTGCCTCTATGCATAGACTTTTACCATATTATTGTACAGACTAGGGACCCAGTACACAAATTCATGCACCTGGAAAGGAACTGTGGATCACGAGGCTACAGTGGACACAGGGGCGGGTCGTGGCCCATCCTCTGTGCCCCCACCCAGTCCCTCCCACTGCAGCCCTCCAGTTTCCTGCTGCCAACAGCCCCACTCCCACCACTGCAATGCCACGCACTGACAGCGTCAGCCCCGCTCGCACCTGCTGACAGTGTGGAATGATTGGGAGCGGCGCCAGCAGTGGGTGCAAGTGAGATCATCACTGGCAGTGGGTGCAAGAGGTGGCTGCTGGCCCTGATCACCCCTCAGGACCAGAGGGAGGTGGAAAAGCTCTGAGGGGTGATCGGGGCCAGCAGCCACTGCTTGCACCCACTGATGGCGCCAAGTGATCAGGGCTGGCACCAGGTGCCAGCAGTGGGTGTGAACAGCAACTACAGTACCAGCAGCAGGTGTGAGTGGGGCTAGTGCCAGCAGCAGGTGCGAGTGCCGGGTGGGACCACAGTGGACGGGAGCAAAGAATTTTCAGTAACCGCCAGAGGCTTACCCTGATGACACCCCACTCACCTGTTCCACCGTTCTGCTGCCGCCAGTGCCCACCATGTTCTGCATGCGTCCCCTGGTGGTCAGCACACGTCATGGCGACCGATTGTTCGGTTTTTCTGCTGTTTGGTCAATTTGCATATTAGAGTTTTATATATATACTAGGGGCCCGGTGCACAAAAATTTGTGCACTCGGGGTGGAGGGAGTCCCTCAGCCCGGCCTGCCCCCTCTCACAGTCTGGGACCCCTCAGAGGATGTCCTATGATGGCCCCAGTCTGCCAGGCGCCTTTTGTGTGTGTGTGTGTGTGTATGTGTGTGTGTCACCACTGGGGACCTGCCCCCAGCCGCATCTGAGGCTTGGAGCAGTCCTCCTGTGTGTGTCTACCTGCCGGGGGCCTGCCCCCAGGCACACCGTGGAGGCTTGGAGCAGGCACCCCCTCTATGTTGATCT
>PVJC01054244.1:0-10571 GCA_004026665.1 Murina feae | reverse complement strand
GGGAAGAGACAAGTCTCTTGCTAATAAAAGCTGAACCAGAAAGCAGCTTCGCTGGCGTGGAGCAAGGTTGTGAACCACCCAGCACGCACTTCCCACTTGTCTGTGCGTTCCGTTCTCTCTTCTAGTGTCTCCACAATTCCTAAACCCAACAGCCTCTCTGGCGGTATCTTCGAGGGGTTCAATAGGTTGGGTAAAAGAAATAACTATTTTCTGACACACAGCAGTAACCAGGCTTTACTTGCTGTCAGAAATTCAGTGATGGTGACAGCTGGTTTTCCCAGTGACCGGGGCTCTGAGGAGCAAGATCTGGGAAAGACATAACATTTCTTCACATAGTGATAAGGTGTAGCAGCCTCCTAGTGGCTATCATTTTATGTGCATTTGAGAAAAGCTTCATTTCAAAGAAAAATCTAATTTGTTAATTCAAGGTGGACGTTCTTCAATTTAGTTGCTTTTCTAGGCTGGTCCTAGGAGGAGAGGCATGACACTGATTCCTATTTGGCTGCCATTTTCTGTTCTTCCAAGAAAAATCCAAAGGTAACAATGAATTCATATAGCTGCGTGCGCGTCGTTCTTCTCTTCCTGTTACTTTTGGTGCCCACTCACCCAGTGCAGGTAATTAAGTGACTTCGTGGTGAGGATTCTTGGCCAACCACCTGCTTCCCTCATGTGCCCACCTTACTCCCCTCTCTGGGGGTTCCTTTCCATAGAAGGAGACGAGAAACAGCCTCTTGAAGGCCTTGGTTTCTGTGACTGTGAAACACACTAATAATAGCACCCATATCCCAGGCCACAGGAGATGCAGCGGAAAATTCCTTTAGGTCCTCAGAGGGGCCTGCATGTGATAAACACTCATCGCTGCTGGCCACTGGTGGTGAGGGGGATGGGAAGTGGAGATCGCAGATTCCTCTCCAGCTTCCAGGAAAGGCTTCATCTTTTTTTTTGTTTTGTTTGTTTTGTCTGGCTGGTAATGTGTAGCAAACACATTTGAGTGGGATGAGGAATGTTTAAAAGCCCCATCTCTGTGCAGCACATGAGCCCTCCGTCGAGCAGTGTGGGTTTGAGACGTTACTCTGCTCACCACCCATGTGACCATGGAGACATTTTAGCTTCTCTGAATCTTGGGTCCCTCCTGTGGAGCCCTGTGAGGCTAATTGTCTACACTTGGGGTATTGTCAGGGTGCAATGAGACCAAACATTAACTGGGTGCTTCTTGCACTTGCCAACATCCCATAAACATGCTCATAAACAAAGCTTTTCTTTGAAATGAATGTACCATCGATGAGGCTGCTAGCTGCCATACCAAAGTACTGCCGACTGGGTGGATCAAACAACAGTGCATCTGTTGACCAGTGGCGGCTGGAAGCTGGCGATCAGGGTGCTGGCCTGGTTGGTCCCATCTGAGGGCTGGAGGGAGAAGCTGCTCTGTGCCTTTCTCCAGCTTGCTGGAATCTTCCGCATTCCCCCGCCACATGGCATTCTCCTGTGTGTGTGTGTGTTTCTGTGTGTCTTTGTGTCAAAATTTTCCCTTTTATAAGGGTGCAGAGCATTGATTTAGCGACCCATCCTCCTCTACTATGACCTCATCTTTAAAAAATGTTTAAAACTGATTTTACAGAGGAAGAGGGGAAGAGAGAGAAAGAGGTAGAGAGGGAGGGAGAAAAAGAGAGAGAGAAAGGAGAGAGAGAGAGAGACATTGATTTGTTGTTCCACTTACCTGTGCATTCACTGATTATGTGCCCTGACCAGGGATTGAACTAGCAACCTTGGCACATTGGGATGACTAACCAACTGAGGTAGGGCCTGACCTCATCTTAACTAATTATATTCTCAACAGCCCTATTTCCAAATAAGATCACTTTCTGAGAAGCTAAGGGGTAGGAATTCATCATATGATATGGGGTGGGGCACAATTCGATGCATAATAACCAAGTTATCAAAATCAATCTGTTTCTTTCTTGGTTTCTGCTGAGGATCCCAAAGCTGAGAATAGAATCCTGGGTGTCAACACAGGAAGTACCTAGATCCCTCACGCTGGAGACGCAGGCGTCATTGTTGGGAGCTCTCATTTCTACACTATGAGAGGCAGGCACTGCAGGAGCCCGGGGTGGATAGCATGTGGAGAAGGAACGTTGGAGTCTGTGGCACTCCCCCACCACCAGCAGGGGAAGGTAGTGCTTCTGTCTCACCTCGACCAAGTGGGACCTTGCAGAAGGCTTCATATGTCCCGTGGAGTTTGGGGGGATGTGAGAGGCTGGTGTCTGGTACCTCTGTAATAAGCCTAAGAGTGAGAGATGGCCAATGAAGCCAGTTGGGAGGCGGGCAGGAGAGAGGGCTAAGTAAGCAAATGTGTGCTTTCCTTGTGGTTTGGAAGAGAGAGGGGACCCTAGCAGGTGTGAACCCAGAGTCTGAATGGGGAGTAGACCATTAGAGGTGGAGAGGGATTGGCCAGCAACAGGGTAAGAGCTGGACCAGGCCAGGGCTGGGCAGGAACTTCCCAGGAGCCCTTCCTCCCACTTCCATCCCCTGGCATAGCCATGGACCCTGAGCTTCATAGGGAGGGCTGTGTGCTTGCTGGTACCCCTTCCCCTGCTACTTGCCAGACTCTGGAGCCTGGTTTATTGACTGACTCTGGCCAGAGAAAGTGCTGGCTTCCCTCCTCACTGACATCTGGCAGAACCTGGACCACCATCCAGCTGTGCAAGGAGAAGAAATAAAGTAGGCAAACATGTGAGTTCTGATAAATGAATGCATAGTCTGAAGTTGTGGGAGGAAAATATAAATAGGATTTTATTACCTGTACATGATCAGAAAAGCTCTGCCCCAGATGTTCTCCAGAGGTAGGAAAAACACCAACCTACAGGGAAAACAAAGCTTCTTACTTTTTTAAAAAAAATATGTATTTTATTGATTTTTTATAGAGAGGAAGGGAGACGGATAGAGAGTTAGAAACATCAATGAGAGAGAAACATCAATTAGCTGTCTCCTGCACACACCCTACTGGGGATGTGCCCGCAACCAAGATACATGCCCTTGACGAGAATCGAACCTGGGACCCTTCAGTCCACAGGCAGATGTTCTATACACTGAGCCAAACCAGTTAGGGCAAAGTTTATTCCTTTTTAAGCAATTGTGCCATGGATCCCATTGGCATTTGGTGAATAATGTTTCTAAGGTGCATAAAATGAAATACAGAGTGTGACAAAGGAAATCAAGCATATTGATTATCAAAACATTTTTTTAAATACAAATTTTTGATTAAGCTGTATGTGTGCTTCTTTTAAATAATACATGAAACAGTAAGATCAGCAGAAGGTTAAACAACTAGCACTGTGATGTAGTGAAGAGTGGAAAGGATATTTTGAGCTCTCTGCCATAATTGCAATATGATATGAAATTATCTGTGGTTCTAATTGGTGACATGTCAAAGTACTCTTAATATTGCTGTGGCTTACTGCCTACATTTCAAATGCAAAGAAATGCAAAACATTAGTTAAAAGTTAGTAAAAATATAGATATAATTATTTTCTTATTCAAGTTTATGGTCCGCTGAGTTTTGGGGATAAATTCTGTAGCCCAGGAAAAGAAATCCTAGTTTAAAGAGCCAGTGAAAGACAAAAGAATGAAATTCTGTTATAATCACAATACATTGAGCCTTGTTTATGTGTGAGATGGTTACATGGTGTTGCAGAGTAACTCCTTTACAGACATCAATAACCAATGCTTTGATCTTTTAGAAGAAAAAAATCAGTTTTAAAACCTTAAGAAGACACAACATACCAAAACTTATGGGATGCAGAAAAAGCAGTGCTAAAGGGAAAATAAAGAATGAAGCAAAAAACAAAACCACTTAAAACACATGGTCATCTCAATTGATGCAGAAAAAGCATTTGACAAAATTCAACACTATTTCATGATAAAAACAACAAACCAGGTGAGGAAGGAAATCATCTAGAAATAACAAAGCCCGTAATAATCATTATAGTCAAGGTATTGCAAGCTTTTCTTCCAAGATAAAGAGCAAGTCAGGATGCTAGATTTCATAATTTCTATTCAACATAGTACTAGACGTTCTGGCCGGAACAATTAGGCAAGAAAAAGAAATAAAAGTTATCCAATTAGGAAGGAAAAAGTAAAATATCTTTGTTCATAGATAATAGAATTTTATATGTGAAAAACTTAAAAGATTCAACAGGAAACTGTTAGAATGAATAAATGAATTCAGCAAAGGAGCAGGATAAAAAATGAACATACCTAAATTAGATATATTTTTTTGTATACTAACCATAAACAGTCCGAAAAGAAAATTTAAAAATAATTCAACTGATTAAACATAATAAATTCCATTTATTAAATTATTAAATAAAATATTTTACTTAATTTTAATAGCATTTAAAAGAATAAAATACTTAGAAAATTACTTATCCAAGAAGGCAAAGGGTTTGTACATTGAAGACTATAAAGCATTGCTGAGAGACATTAAAGAAGACATAAATAAATGGGAGGACATCTATGTTCATGGATCGGAAGGCTTAACATTGTTAAGTACAGATGTCTATACTAACCAAAGTGATTTGCACATTCAAATGAATCCCTATCAAAATCCCAATGATATTGTTTTTTGTAGTAATAGAAAAATAAATTTTAAAATTCATATAGAATCTCAAGGAGCCCCAAATAGCCAAAACAATCTTGAAAAATAATAACAAAGCTGGAGGACTCAGACTTTCATATTTTAAAAACTACTACAAAGCTATAGTAATCAAAGGCTTATGATACTGGCATAAAAACAGATATATGGACCAATTGAATAGAGCAGAAAGTCTAGAAATAACTGCAAATATGGTTATTTTGTTAAGTGTGCCAAGATTATTCAATGAGAAAAGGACAGTCTTTTTCACAAATGGTGTTGGGAAAAATGGATATATACATGAAAAAATACCATTTGCATATCTAATATCGTATACAAAAATTAACTCAAAATAGATCAAACACCTAAATGCAGGAGATAAAGCTATAAAACTCTTAGAAAAAAAATATAGGGCAAAACTTCATGGCATTGGGTTTACAATGATTTCTTGGATATAATACCAAAGGCATAGGCATCAAAAGAAGAAATAGACAAATACGACTTCATAAAATAAAATTGTTTTCATCAAAAGATACTATAGATAGAGTAAAAATGGAAACTCACATAATAAGAGAAAACATTTGCAAATCATATATTTCATAGGGGATTAATATTTAGAATATATAGAGAACCTCTAAAACTCCACAACACAATCAAACTACCTGATTTAAAAGAAAAAGGACTTGAATAAACATTTCTCCAAATAAGGTATAAATATGGCCAACAAATACATGAAAAGATGCTCCCAACATTAATCATTAATGAACTGCAAATTAAAACCATAATGAGATACCATCCCACACCAGTAATATGGCTACTATCTAAACACACACACACACACACACACACACACACCAAAAAACAATAACTTAGACAATAACAAGTGTTCACAAATATGTAGAGAAAATGGAATCCTGTGCACTGTTGATGGGAATGTAAAATGTTACAGCTTCTGTAAAAAGCAGTTTGTTGGTTCCTCAAAATTAAACAGAATCATCATATGATACAACCATTCCACTTCTGGGTATATACCCCAAAGAACTGAGATAAGTATGCAAAGAAGTATTTGTACATCTGTGTTCATAGCATTATTTAAAACTAGAGGCCCACTGCATGAATTTGTGGACAGGTGGGGTCCTTTGGCCTGGCCAGTGATTGGGGCCAATTGGGGCCAAATGGGGCCAGCCAGTGGGGGTAGGGTAGGGTAGGGGGTAGGGAGAGTGACTGTGGGAGGTTGGCTGTGGGAGTGCACTGACCACCAGGGGGCAGCTTCTGCATTGAGTGTCTGCCCCCTGGTGGTCTGCGCATCACAGCGACTGGGCAGCCAGTCGTAGTGGTCGCTTAGGCTTTTATATATATAGATAGCCAAATGGTAGCAACTCAAGTGTCCACTGATAAATGAATGGATAAATAAAATGTGATATATACATACAATGGAATATTATTCAGTCTTAAAAAGAAAGGAAATTTTGACACATGCTATAACATGAATGAATCATGAGAGCATTATATTAAGTAAAATAAGTCAGACACAAAAAGACAAAGGCTGTTTGATTCCACTTATATGAGGAAACTAGTGTAGTCAAATTCGTAGGAACAGAAAGTAGAAAGGTAGTTATGAAGGTCATGGGGTGTGGCAGGGGGCGTGAAGAGTGGGGAGTTATTGTTTAAAAGATATGTTTCAGCTCTGTAAGATGAAAATAATTCTAGAGATGGATGTTGTGCCTAAAATGGTTAAGATTTAAATTTATATGTTATGTGTATTTTACTACAAGAACAATAAAAATATTGAGAAGAGAAACTTAAGAATATAACTTAGTATGGTGAGTTACTTGTCAAGTCTTAAATAGCATTTAAGAATATTTTCATGGAAATTACGGATAGGGAAATCCCTTCCTGAACCGATCACAAGAGTTCAAACACACACCGAACTGGACTAGCCAGGCTTCTCGGTGACCACCAAGTCACTGGCTGAACTGAATTCAATTATTTTCTTTAACCTCCAAAGCATTTACTGTGGTCTACAAACACAGCCACTGAGAAAGGCTTCCAGATGTCCCCCCAAACCCTTCCCTGATTATGGCTCACATCTCCTCTGAAGTTCAATCGCTTGTTTCTTCTCCCATATGCTTTCTTGCTCTGTAGTATTTTAAACCCTCTCACAGACAATATCCACAACATCTAATTTCTTACCTTCTAGCAGTGGAGGGAGAGATGGGGCAGGGCTGTCTGACCAGGCTGGGTTGGGTGGGGGGGAGGGAGGAGTGGGGCATAGATCTTTTCCAGAGCACGGGCTGTTCTCACACCCACTTGCAGCACTGGCCTGCAGGCAGCCCATGAATGAAGACAGGGAGAGGAGAGACCACTGACCGCCTTGCTGCAAGATGCCAATTCAGCAGGAGTGCATTGGGAACTTTTCTAAGAGATTTTGTGGGACCAAGATCTGCACTGTGAAATCAAGGTCCAGAGTTGGCGATAGTGAGCTTCAGATTCATAAGCAATAACAAAATATTTTTGTAGCAGATGTGGTCAGTGCCCCTTTGGCCTGCCCTGGAAGTTACCAGCAGAGAGTTTCAAGGCGTTGATGGCTCCCTGCAGCTTTTAGCCAGAGGGCAGCGCCAGATTGGAGTTAACCCCTCAAGTCTCTCCCTGTAGCAAGGAGCAATGGGGTGTTGTATAGGTGCCCCAGTGACCTTGCCCTTGGTGGGAGGAGTCTGAGGTGTTAACTCCACATCGAAGCATCTTTTGTTGGCTGTCCTTCAGGCCTGGCTCCCCAGGCTTCCACTCCTGCTTCCTAAGGTGTCTGCCAAATAATCTACTGGCCCCCGAATCCTTGTCTCAGCATCTGTTCTGGGAGACCCCAACCTAGAGCACTTTTCCTTCAGGAATCTCAACAAAAGTTTAATGTTAGTATAGTTTTCCTAGTGCACAGCTGCCTCCATAAGTACAGTGGAAATTTAATTTAGTTCTCTGATGTCAAACATCTGAATATTTGGCATATCTAAATCTAAAAGAATCCCCTGACATTTCCTTATTTAATTTTTCAATATGAATTCTCACATATAATGTCCAAGAAAAGAGTCAAATGTGTTCCTTTCTTTGCCTTCCTCCCTCTCTCCCCCTCCTCCTTCCCTTTCTTTCTGAATATGGAGCTGCTTTTTAATACTTTCTTCAGTTGGTCTGGAGGCTAAGGAGATAAGTCTGTTTTTTCCTGAGATCCTTGCAGACCCATACATTCTGATTTTTTTTTAAATAAGAAATTTCACAGGCTATCTTGTGAAAGGGGCCATTCAGTCCCAGAAACCCAGAAACTCATTAGTACCTGGAACTTCCTTCATCCCTTTAGGGCCAGACAAGGGTCCGATTGTTAAGCTCGGTGGGTGCCCTCAGGGACTGTGAAGAAAGCACTTCATTGACAATCTATTTTCTGACTAAACCAAGGTTCTCATGACCTGTTAACATGAAAGGGGTGATCTTTATTTATTGGGAAACTGAACAATGTCACTTGGGAAGCTGCATGTTGTTTTCATTTTTTAAAAATATGTTCTTATTGATTTCAGAGAGAAAGGGAGAGGGAGAGAAATAGAAACATCAACGATGAGAGAGAATCATTGATTAGCTGCCTCCTGCATGCCCCACACTGGGGATTGAGCCTGCTACCCTTGCATGTGCCCTGATCGGGAATCAACCATGACCTCCTGGTTCATAGGTCAATGCCCAACCATTGAACCACACTGGCTGGGCTTGTTTTCATTTTAAACATGGACTTATTTAAATGCTCCTTATACACACAGAACACATTTGGTGTTTACCTAAGAGTTAGACCTAATTTGTCACTGTGGCAAATGTTGAAAGTTTTGTTAAATTTTTAAAGATTCCCTTTTAGCTCAACAGCTGATTAATGTAAAAAATGGTGAAACCATTATGTGAGGCATTAGCAAAACTGCTTTGAATTGTCACAGCTCAGCATTGGCTTTACGTTTATTTTTATCTTTCAGATATTTTTTTTGTTTCGAAGTTCTGCACCTGCTCTTAAGATTTGGCTCAATTCTGAAAAAAATAAAAATAAAACAACACTCAAAAGAATCAAAACAAAATGTTGCATTACTTAAACATATAGTACGTTGAATCTGAGAGAATGGCTGTTTATCTAATTAATTAATTCAATAACCCTTACTGAGCTCACGCAATATGCCAGGCACTGGAGAGGCAGAGAATACAGTTACAAAAGTTTCAAATGGGGAAGTAAAATGCGCGTGAACTTCTTAAGGAGCCTTAACATCTATAATAATAAAAGCACAATATGATAATTAGATCAGACAGCCGAACAACCTTCCGGACATCATTTCAGACATCCTTCTGGATGAAGCCATGGTGGCAGGGGCCAAGGCAGAGGTGGTTAGGGGCTATCAAGCAGGCAGGTGAGAGTTTAGGAGCAAGCAGGCAGGCAGAGGTGGTTAGGGATGATCAGGCAAGCAAACAGAGGTGGTTAAAAGCCAGTGGTCCTAAATTGTGAGAGGGATATCTGACTACCAGTTTAGGCCAAATGTGGGATCAGGCCTAAACCAGCAGCTGGATATCCCCTGAGGGGTCCTGGATTGCGAGAGGGTGCTGGCTGGGTTGAGGGAATCCCCTTACCCCCCCTTCACAAATTTTGTGCACTGGGCCTCTAGTTTCAATATAAATACATTAAAGGTGAGAAACACCATTCATCTTTTATGCATTTTTGTATTTATTTAGTACAATGTTAGGACATTTTTTCTATTTAGAGACTAATATTACATTGGTTTCTCCTTTCAAGCAACAGTAGAAAAAAGATTTCAAGTGCTTGCTTACTTATCAGAGGAAATAATCATGTAATCATGGAGTCACTGTTTGGCCCCAGGTCATTTTCTTGGGAACATCTGATATCCTGAACAAGGCTAAAACCCAACAATTAAACAGAAAATGGGCTTTGGGTTACCAATATAGGGGCCTTAATTTCAATAAACTGGCGTGTTATTCCCCAGCCCCAGTGACCCTTGCTTACACAACTATTATAGTCAATGCTATGGCTGCCTGGTTTGCAGGCTTCTTACAGCACCTGGATAGAAACAGAGGACTGTCCACCAGAGGCATATATGTAGCAGCAAAGATGACAGGTCTAAAAGGAAGAGAGAAGACAAAAATGCGAAGAGCAGAAAAAAAATAGTAAAAAATATAGCAATCTGAAGTGAGTTCTGTCAGACATTTTCTTGGCTGGGTCTGGAGCAGAGATGCCAGTGGGTTCAGGCATCCTATATAATAAAGAGGGAATATGCAAATTGACCATCACTCCAGTTAATTTGCACCCACAGCTGAGGCTAAGTTCCCATAACGAGCCTTAAGGAGCAATCAGCAGGGACCTGAGGCTGTGCGCCCATCCACCTCCTTCATGGGGCTTGACAGGACCTCAGGCTGTTCCCCCCGCCCTGGCACTCGGCCAGAGGAACTCAGGCTGCATCCTCTTCCGTGGTGCCAAGCTGGGGACCTGAGGCTGTGCCCCCCACCCAGTGGGACTTGACGGGGTCCTCAAGGTGTCCCCTCCGCCCTGGTGCTGGGCCAGGGGACCTCAGGCCATGCTCCCCTGCCCTGGTAACAGGGGACCTGAGGCTGAACCCCCCCACCTGGCAGGGCTTGATAGGGTGAGACCAGCTGGGTCTGGATCTAGCCCAATGAAGGGAGTCCGTCCAGGTTTGGGTCTCGAGCGATTTTGAGGTGCATGTGGGTGGTTGAAGACTTGACTCTGGGTTCCATGGTGCACCCCAGACTCTGACAAGAGGAAGATTTTCATATACATTTTACTAATTTTCTTTAATATCTGACATTTCTATTATAGAGAAAGGGCAAATAGCAATATTAAAATATTTCCTCTAATTAATCCCCTTTTAATGTGCATGAATTTCATGCACTGGGCTACTAG
>PVJC01054243.1:0-10536 GCA_004026665.1 Murina feae | reverse complement strand
AAGGAACTTCTTCTTCTCTTTCTCGGCCTCGTCGCTGCCGAGGGAGGACGTCCTGCAGGTTTCTGGGAGGGAAAGTCCTAGTTACTTTCCAGCATCAACACCTCGCGTTAAAGATCTCAACAAACACACCCTCTGCTCGTCAACTTCCTCTCGTTCTTACAAGAGTAGAACCACCCATGGCTGCCTCCAGCCTGCACCCGGGTATGGAACACACAACCCGCCCCCCCCAGCCTGCACCCGGGTATGGAACACACAACCCACCCCCACCAGCCTGCACCCAGGCATGGAACACACAACCCCCACAGCCTGCACCCGAGTATGGAACACCCTGGGCCTCCTGCTCGCTCGGTGGGTGTGGGGCATTTTCTCAGGCTGCGCCCACATCCCCATCTTCCTCCTGGGTTCTGCGGCATGCTTTCCTCTCTAGTGACATTCTCTAGGGACCCATGGCTTCTTTCTTTCTCTCTCTTCTCTTCCCTTCCCCTCCCCTCCCTTCTTCTCTCCCCCCCCCCTCCTTTTTTCTTGAGCTTGAAATCTCAATCTTTTTCCTTCTTCATCAGGATTTTTTTAAAAAATAACTTTTTTAGCCCAAAAGGCATGGCTCAGTGTCAACCTATGAACCAGGGGGGTCACGACACAGGCCTAGCTTGTGGGCTGGCAGCCGATCCATGATTCTCTCTCATCATTGATGTTTCTCTCTCTCTCCCCTCTCCCTTCCTCTCTGAAATCAATGAAAATATATATTAAAAAATAAAATATATATAAAAAAATAAAGTAATAAAATTAAATAAAAAAATAAAATAAAAAAATAAAATATTTTATTACTTGAGGGGTGCACATTGTTAATTTTGTTTGTTTTTCAATTGCGGCTGATAGTCAGCCTTCGTCTTCATTCATTCCAGGTGTGTGGCACAGAGGTGAGACAACCGGGCACTGTACAGCGTGGTCCCTGACAGTGCCCGCACCCGCCTGCACAGCCAGCCCGGCATCGCTGACTGCGTCCCAGGGCCCCGCAGCCCTGACTTGTTGGTAGGCGACTTGGATCCAGTCCTGACGCCTGAATTGGAAGCTCTGGGGGTGGGCCCAGCGCCCTGCACTCAACACGCCCCACCCTTGGGGAGGCTCGAGGTGTGTGAGGGAGCATTTGAGGACCAGTGCGGGGGAGGTTTCCAGCACCGAGGGGTGGGTGTACACTGAGCCTCAGTCTACTCATCTGCTGAATGGGGTGAATGAGGTGCTACCCGTACAGCCTCATCCTCCCGGCGCTGCCCGCCCACTGGTGCCGCACGGCTGCTGACACATCTGACACCATCGCTCACTGGTTTCCCCTCACCCCCAGGCCACTCAGGCCTCGGCCATCAGCGCATCCCGTCTCTCTCTCCGAGGCCCGTGGACACGGCAGGAGGAGGAAAATCCTGGTGTCCCTGGATTAAAAACGGCTTCCCCACGGCACTGCCCACACCCCACGCCCAATGCCAGGCCCTGGTGGGACCTCTGGCCGTTTAGCCAGCCGTCTGACGCAGCAGCTTCTCTCGCTGACAGACTGTGACGCTCCAGAGACCAGACCCGAGGCGGAGCAACAGCGCAAACCCAGGCCTGGCCGGTGGCTCAGTGGTCGGAGCGTTGTCCCGAAACACCCAGCTTGTGGGTTCGATCCCCGGTCAGGGCACATGCATGAATCAACCAATGAATGCATCGATCAGTGAGCAATAAAACTGATTTCCTCTCTCAAAATCAATTAAAAAAAAAACACAAAAACACAAGCGCACGCATTTGTAAGTCATCCTGCACATAGCGGAGGCTCAGGGTTTAGTCACAAGCGGCATCGCTCCCGGCAGATGCAGGCGGTTGGTCATGCACGTCTGCTCAGCAGCCATGTACGCATGTGGAGTTCACGGCTCATCACCGGAAAGCCCTCCTCAGGCACGGGGCTATCCAGGTAAAACGCCCTGTCCTGCGAGGACGCCAGCAGCCACGGGAAGTGTCCATGTGCGTGTACCCTGCCCGCGTCTAGACAGGCCGTGTGTGACGGAGGAGGTGGGTGCAGGCGCTGCGGTGCCCAGCAAGTGAGCGTGGAGAGCATGTTCCTGGCACCCAGGCTACAGTGCCACCCATCAAACCACACAGGCTTCAGGACACTGCGAGGGATGGAGCCTTGGTCCTCTCCCTGGACAGGGACGGGGCGGCCAGCACCCACGGAGCTCAATGTGGTCACACATGACACCCCACTGGTGTGCTCACTTTCACTTGTTTTTCTAGAAATAAGATCTAGTGCTCAACACCCTAACAACCATGAACAGAAATTCTTGTAAACTCTAAGAACTCACTGGGATGTTGAAGAACTGTGTGTGCGTGTGCATGCGAGCAGTCCAAAAGGTTCGATAACCTCCAATACGTATGCATGTGCATATGTCTGTCGTGTGTGCGTGCAGATGTAAATCTACACGTGTGTGCACATATATACAGCCGATAAGAAATCAGTGTCAGAGTAAGTGCAAAATCTGAACTCATCGTCTTTATCTTTGTCTACGGCCGCAAAGGTTAGATATCACACACCACGATGCCCTAAATTCTGCAGCAGGCAGGATAGATATCAAGGATGGCGAGCACATGTGAGTTCAGGTAACCACAGGTAAGTACAAGCAAGAACAGGTCTGCACAGGCAAGCACAGGAATGCACAGCTACAGGTAAGCACAGCGAGTACAGGAAGGCACAGTACAGGCAAGTATAGATAAGTACAGGTGAGCACAGGTGAGCACAGGTGAGCACAGGTAAGTATAGGTAAGCACAGGTGAGTACAGGTAAGTACAGGCAAGTATAGGTGAGCACAGGTAAGTGCACATAAGCACAGGTGAACACACGTAAGTACAGGTAAGTATAGGTAAGCACAGGTGAGCACAAGTAAGTACAGGCAAGTACAGGTAAGTATAGGTAGGCACAGGGAGCACAGGTAAGCACAGGCGAGTACAGGTGAGTATAGGTAAGTATAGGTAAGCACAGGTGAGCACAAGTAAGTACAGGCGAGTACAGGTGAGTATAGGTAAGTATAGGTAAGCATAGGTGAGCACAGTGAGCACAGGTAAGTATAGGTGAACACAGGTGAGCACAGGTAAGCACAGGTGAACACAGGTGAGTACAGGTGAGCACAGATGAGAAGGAAACAGCGCCTCTCGCAGGACTGCTGGCTGCCCTGGAGCCTCCTGGAGCCCATTTTCTCAGCAGCTCCCTCGCTTCTCACCGTCAGAACCGCACAGCAAATCCTCCCACAAGGTCATTCCTTCTCAGCCAATCAGGGAGCTGAGACACCAGCACAGCCTCTCTGGGCCAGCAAGTCTCCCCCCCCACAAGGAGCCCCACGCCCGAGGCCCGTCACTCCGTGCAGTCCCCCAGCCATGCAGGTGCAGCCCCGCGGGGCTCACTGACCTGGGCAGCGCAGGGAGGGCTCCGACTGCGTTTTGGTCAGAAGAACTGGAAAGGCAGCGAGGAGAGTGAGGGCGAGCCGGGCCAAGGCCCACCGGCAGCAGCCCCTGACCAGGGCTGGGCGCTCGTCAGCCTCGCAGAGAAAGGGGGAGGAGGGGTGAGGGGGGGCTGTCTGTCCGTCATTCTCGGGAGGCTGTCTGTCCATCAGCCTCGGGGAGCGGTCTGTCCATTGGTCCGCAGAGGCCCAGGGCGGAGCGGGCTGCACTCCTGCCTTGAGCCCCTGGGGTGCAGAGCAGGTAGCCAGGCCAGCACCCCTGGAGGAAGGCCCTCCCAGGAGGCAGCCCAGCATGGGCTGCCCAGCTCAGCTGGGGCTGGGAGGGAGGGAGCCACAGAGGGGCCAGGAGAAGGCATGGATGGCCTCCAGAACGTTCTCCTTCCTTCCTAACAGTCGGCTGTCGGCAGTGGGGTCGGCTCAGGGCAGGGGGTGATCAGTGTCTTAGCCCGCACGGCACACGCACAGTCTGGTCCAGAGGACGGGGGTGCAGGCCACTGGGCTGGAGCGACCCTCCCAAGGCGAGGTGCTGCTCCCTTAGTTCCTGCTGGGACCAGGAGGGAGGCCCCGGGAGGTGCCCACGCAGTGGGAAGGGGGGTCCCTGCTGAGCTTGGCCCCCTGCTGGACGCCAGGGCTCGCAGGGTTGCACTGCCGAGGGCGAGGCAGTTTTCTGTGACAGTCCCCAGGTCAGATTCTGCGTCTTTCGAGATGTACCCGATGGCCTTGGCTGGTGTGGCTCAGTGGACAGGGCATCGGCCCACAGACGGAAGGGCCCCTGTCAATTCTGGTCAAGGGCACGCACCTCGGTTACAAGCTCGACCCCTGGCCCTGGTCGGGGTGCACGTGGGAGGCAACCGATCGATGCGTCTCTCACATCGATGTTTCTCTCTGTCTCTCCCCTGCCCTTCCACTCTCTACAAGTCAATCACCAACAAAGATCCGCCTGACGCTGCCACACACCGAAATCCTTGCGTGAGGCCTGCTCTTCCCCACGCTCCAACGCGGGCAGCTTGTGTTTCCTGTTCCCAGCCTCACGGGAACCCAAGTTAGCGTGGGCGCGACAGCCACGCTGACAGCGCTACGCCCGGGCCCGGGGGCAGGTGCCAAGGGTGGTCTTGTGGGAGTTTAAGAAGATGCTGGCCCGGCCACAGGACCCACGGCCCTCAGACGTCGGAGCACATTATTGAAGGAAAAACAGCCTCTGTATCTTATATTCAGTGGGCTGAACCCCTTTCCTGAGTGTCCAATGAGACCCAGGTTCCAGAACCTCTGGAGGGGGCGGGGGGAGGCTGGTGCCACCAGGTGCACTGATGTCACCGAGATAATTATTGAGATTATTATTGCAAGAATTTTTTTTTAAAAGTTGTAGATAAACATGAAAACCCTGCCTATGTCCGTATTTTAAAAGCTCAGCGTGTTCAATATTTATGGACTAAATAGAAAGGCAGCAAATGTCAAGTGAGGATCTAAGAAGTCCATTTTAAGAATTATGAGGCCAAAGAATATTAAATTGGGGGGATGGATGTCCTGGCTGTTTAAGCACTCAGCCTTCGTGTCCTTCAGGGACAGCGGCTCACACCACAGGTCAGTCTTTGTCCCAATCACCGGCCCCTCCGCCTGCCACGCTCCCGTGGCTCACACCGTGACCTCAGGCCACGTGGCCAGTTCCCACGAGGACTGAGCTGTCCCAGCACTGACGACGGCCAAGTGCCGTGAGTGGCCTCGGGGGCTGGGGTGACGGGGCAGTGCCAGGGGGCAGCGCAGTGCGTGTCACTGGCTTTGTGAGCCATGTTTGAGACTGGGAGCCGCTAAAGGCCACGGGAAAGCCAACCCACGCGAAGACGGGTCACATGTGGGTTCCGGGGGGTTCCCGTAGAGTGGTGGCTCTGACGTCCTCGCCTTCCCCCGCCCCATCTCACGGAAGCTCATAGAGGAGGGTAATGGGGGACTCGGGCAGCACGACCGACCCCCAGGGAGCGAGAGCAAGTTGAGTCTGTCTCCTGCCCGCCCTCTCTGGTTCAGACAGCGTCCCAGTTGCCCGAAAGTGCACGCACCCGTCCAGCCAGTGCCGCGGGGCGTCGAGCTGAGCGTCGGAGTGGGGGCCTTGCTCTAGTGTGTCCCCACGTGTCCCATGTTCCCACGTGCTCCCACGTGTCCCCCGGGCCTCACCTCTCTTGTTGTCCCAGGCGTAGAGCTCTTTGAGGCCCAGCTCGCTGAGCGACTTGGACAGCTCCAGCTCCTCGCCCGCCACGTTGTCCCTGAGGAGCACCACGTGCTCGGGGCTCACGTCGCACTTGGCGCAGATGACGGGCAGGAGGCTGTGCAGGGGCACCTCGGGGCTCACGCGCACCACGGCCTTCTGCGTCCGCAGGTAGTTCACCACCAGGCGCACGGACTTCTGGGAGGACACACACGGGACGGGGAGCTCCGTGAGCACGTCTGCCCGTGGCGGCACCCACCGTCCGACCGTCTGCGCTGGTTGCGAGTGTGGGAGACGGTGAGCGACAGTTCCTCCCGCAAGTCCGGGGTCACGGGGAGACGGCCGCAGGATGGGGAACGGCAATGCCTGGAGAGCCGCTCCCCGCAGACGCCCCCGCCGCCGAGCACACTGCTGACGACACGGGCGTGGGCCTCGGGCAGGGCTCTCCACGGACAGCCCAGCACACGCAGGGCGGTTCCCGGGTGCAGACCCCCCTTCCACGGGAGGCAACGGGAAGTGCTGTGAACAATTCAATGGACCGAAAACCCTCACCAACCAAGACATCAAACTTCTGTTGAAGAACCAAAGTCTCGCCCGGCAGATGGCTCAGTGGCTGAGCGTCGGCCTAGGAACCAGGAGGTCACGGTTCGATTCCCGGTCAGGGCACAGGCCCGGGTATGGGCTCGATCCCCAGTGGCAGGCGCGCAGGAGGCAGCCGATCCGTGAGTCTCCCTCATCATGGATGTTTCTCTCGCCCTCTCCCTTCCTCTCTGACATCAATAAAAATGTATTTTTAAAAATTCTATCTGGCTTTTCCTGGTCACCCTGATGGCGCTCGGACCCTGCAGACACTGGACACAGCAGACGTGGACTTTGTGGAGGCACCAAGGCCGGGGTTCCATGAATTTTCGGGAAAAAGCTGGACGCACGGGCCTCGCCAGGTGTCTGGCCTGCGATCATGCACAGCCCTGGGCTCAGCTGCCCTTGGGGTTAACACCTGGCGGCCGGGAAGGTCTGAAATACCCAGGTGTGACCAGGGTTCTGTCCTTGAACACGGACTATACATAGGAATCAGGGAAAACTCACACAGAGGGTCGATGGCATCGTTAACATTTATCAACCATCCAGACCTAGAAATCCTCAGGAGATGGACAGATGGCTAAATTGCCATTTTTTAAAAGCAGGAAAATTTTGTACATATTCCAGGAATCTAAACGGATGACACAGTGCTACTTATAAAGGGAGCGAGAGAACCATAGCAGAGCCTCATTCAAAAGGATAATAAACTGCTAGTGTTCACTTCAGCTGACAATCCAAAGTCCGGAAGGTGTCCAGTCTAATTTGCATATTATGCTTTTATTGTTATAGACTAGAGGCCCAGTGCACAAAACTTGTGCATGGACAGGGTCCTAGGCCTGGCCAGTGATCAGAGCGATCTGTGGGATGACTGGTGGGGCAATTGGGGTGGGGGGTGCCCTGCTGGTACCCGTCTTGGCTGGCCTGGGGCCTGTGGCCTGGGGGTAGCTCCTTCATTGAGCATCTGCCCCCTGGTGTTCAGTGCGTGTCATAGCGACTGGTCATTCCACCAGTCATTGCACAATCTGGTCAATTTGCATATTAGGCTTTTACTATATAGGATGATTGTAGACTAGAGGCCCGATGCATGAAGAGATCCGTGCAATAGGCCTTCCCTTCCCCTGCCTGCCGGCACCGGTTTTCCCCCAGCACCCGGGACCCAGGCCTTCACTCCGGCCGCAGCCGAGAAGCCAAGCCTCTTCCAGAGCCTTCAGTCTTGGCTCCACTTCGCTCCGCGCCTGCGTATGCAAATTAACTGCCATCTTTGTTGGGTTAATTTGCATACTCATCCGATTGGCTGGTGGGCACAGCAGAGTGACACCATTTGCGTTTCTCTTTTATCAGTGTAGATGTTCTCCAATTGCAGTGAGTAAATGTTTATAACATCAAAAGTTTTTCAAAATAAAAATTCCTTCGCCCCCCTCCCCAGGGGCCCTGTGACCCCTGACTTCCATCTCTCAGAAGCTCAGGTCTGGGTCCTGCCTGCCCCCGGGGCAGGGAGGCCTCCAGGCCTGAACCCAATAGGGTCGCTACGGTGCTTAAGTTTCAAGGAATTAAAAGTCAGGTTTGGGGTCCACTGGCTGCACTGCACACGCTCAGTAGCGGCATCAGTGGCTGCCACCCTGCTGGGTGCAGATTCATGGACCCTCCCATCTCTGCTGGACGTCCAGAAGGACACGTCTGCTCAGACCAGGCCTCTTTTAACATGGCCCGCAGCAGACAGGACTCAATTCCGGGGACTTGCGTCTTCTCAAATAAACCCTGTCCAGTGCCTACCTTTGCCTGGCACGAAGGAGACCCTCAGCCACAGTGCCTGCGTGTGTCACCAAGACCCCAGAGCCCCCCGCCTCCCCCCCATCACCCACAGGTGTCTGCATGTGCCCTGGGAGGACCAGGCCCCCATCCCACTGACCTCGGGCGCCTTGGGGGGCACAGGCTGGGCCTTCTCGTCAGGAACCTTCTCCTTCAGGAACACAGTATGCACATTCAGCGTCCCCACTAACGTGTTTGGCTTGAAACTCAGAGGCTGCTGGGTTTCTGGAGACCAGACCTCCAGGGCGTGGTGGGACGGGTTCAGGTGGTTCTGCAGGCAGAGCTCCACCAGGAGGTCCATCATCGCGTGGCTGAAAGGGGAGACGGAACAGCTTATCAGGGGGTGCGTCTCCTTCAGCCCAGGACAGAACGAGCACACCCGCGGGCGAGCGAGCAAACTCGCGAGGAAAGACAGCGGCTGATCGTTAATTCTCTGGTGTGACTGTACAGCGATAGCCTTCTAAAAGTCTTTTAATTGACTTTTTAGAGGCGGGAGGGGGGGCGGGGAGAGAGAGAAATATCAATGTGAGAGCAGAGCACTGACAGGCCGCCTCCTGCACGCCCCCTGCTGGGGATGGAGCCCACAGCCCAGGCATGTGCCCTGACCGGGAATGGAACCAGTGACCTCATGGTGCACAGGACGACACCCCGCCCACTGAGCCACACAGGCCAGGCTGTACAGCAATGTCTTAACACTCCCAATACTGACCAACCATCTGACCCTAAGGGCAACGGGAGACCCACACCATGTGCCTGTGAAGACAGCCAACGCCCCAGTTCGCTCCGTGGGCGTGCGGGCCTCACTCCCGCGAGGTCAGTGAGCATGGCACTGACGGGAGGCCGCCGCCTCATCCCATCGGTGCGGCTGCCACTTTTTAAAAAATGTATTTTTATTGATTTCAGAGAAGAAGGGGAAGAGAGAGAGAGAGAGACATTGATGGGCCAGGCTACTATGGTTTATTTAAATGAAACTATTCATGTCCGGGAGTCCACGGTTACAGGCCTGATGGCAGATTATAAACTCCTTGCTTATCCAACGAGACGGTCTCTCATAAAAGAGGAGCGGAAACCCACACCGAGGGCCCTGTGTCACAGCACGGAGATGGGACGTGTGTGTAATAGGCTGTGTCACGGCAGGAAGACGGGGCGAAGGCCAGGTCCCCCGGGGGCACGGAGCCAGGCTGCGCTGGTGGCGGCGCCCTGCCTGTGGGCTCTCCTGCGACCTCCCCACGCTGCATAAGTTACGTCAGCGCAGTTCTGTGCTTGTTCCTCGCACCTCGGTGAAGGGTTTTTGTAACAACTAGAAACTAGTCCCCAAATGTAAGAATTGAGCGCGGCTGGCGTGGCTCAGGGTTGAGCATCGGCCTGTGACCAGGTCACGGTTCGATTCCTGGGAGGAGAGGGAGAGAGGGGAGGAGGCTGGGCCTTTGTGGGGAAAGAGGTGCAGGTGACCTTGACCACAGGACCCAGGGGGACCAGCGCTCAGGGCGGGGGGGGGGGGGGCACAGGCCTGGGGATTGCGTCTCTTACGTTTCACACCCGGGAGCCCCATTTTCATTCTTTATTATTATTAATTTTTAATATCTGTTCATTGATTTGAGAGGAGGGGAGGGAGACAGAAACTTCAATGGTGAGAACCACGGATGGGCTGCCTCCTGCCCGCCCCACACGGGGGATGGAGCCTGCAACGCCGGCCTGTGCCCTGACCGGGAATCGAACCCTGACCTCCTGGTTCACAGGCCGACGCTGAACCACTGAGCCCCGCAGGCCGGGCTATTCCTTCCTCTAAACCGGGGTTCAGCGAATGGAGTGCGGGCGGCATGTCCACCTCCATGGCCAGCCGGGAGGACCTGAGGGTTAGCTTAGGAGGCTGCCCCTGGCTGTGGAACTTCAGCACCCAGGATGCGGGCATGGATGAGTGGCTGGTCACCTGCGTGGAGGGGGCCCCGGCCTGCACCCCTGGTCTAAGCCCACCTCCTGCTGACCTGGGCGGCAAGGTCCCTCCGCTCAGGACGGCGGGGACCCGGGGCCCCTCCACGGTCCTCCCAGGTGAGGCCCTGCCAATGGCAGCAGGTTCGCGCCAGCCCTTACCTCCCGCTGACCACGCTCCTCCTCTCCAGCCCGCTGGGCAGCACCACCGTGAGGTCCACCGCCCGGTCCCGCAGGTTCTCCTTCATGTGCAGCAGGTTCTGCTGGCGCCCGGGGGATGCGCTGCGGAGGGGGCTCGGCGCCCTCTGCCCGGTCAGGGTGGCGGCCTTCCCCGGGGGAGGCGGGGCGCGAGCCTTCATCTTCCTCCTGAGGGACGACAGGGACCAATGAAGCACCGCGTCCAGCTTGGGAAGCAGGGACATGGCCGCCAGCATGGCTGTCCTCCTCCTCACTCCCAGCAGCTACCTCTCTGCAAAGTGCCTCAAAGATCTATTGTTACTGATTTCAGAGGGGGAGAGGGAAAGAGGGAGAGGGGGAGAGAGAGGG
>PVJC01054242.1:0-10562 GCA_004026665.1 Murina feae | reverse complement strand
TTTTTCCCCCCCCCCCCCCCAATGTTCCTGTCCTTGTTGCTGTAATTTGACAGTCTGTTTGATGCTGTTCTGCTGCAGCCTCAATGGCCTTGTCTTTCTCACCTTGGGTTCACAGAGATGCTGCCCTCTGCTGGAAGACTTCTCTGGGCTCTCAGACCCACTCCCTCCAGCTTCAGCTCCAGCTCCACCTCACTGGGAAGAGAGTGGGGAAGGGCCCCGTGCTATATACCCCCTGAGCACCCTCTGCTTCCCCTGCGCAGGGTGAAACCCTGTGTGATGATGGCTTTCCTTGGCATTTTGTGAAGGCTCCCCCTGGCTCCAGCCCATTCACTTTTGCATCCCCCCTATTCAGCACAGTTCTTATCACGGAGTTGTGAAAATTTCTGAGTAAAAATAATTTAAAATGCAGTATGGTATCACTGTAAAAAAACAATTACTTTTAATGGATGGCTTGGCTCCATATACTTTTTTTCTTTAGGTTCTGGGACACCAAACACTATGGTAAGATGAGCTATGGAATCTGTGGGATGCAGTACAGAATGAAACTGTGGGGTCCTTGTTCAAATATAAGGGGAAAGTACCACTAAAGGTATAAAATGTGTGACAGCATTGAATTAAACCAAGTATGCAGCCCTCTGATCACAGGGCCCGCCTCTCCCTGACGCTGGCTCTGTTCTTGGGGTCCTTGTGTTACTGACCTCTCCTCTCAACCTCCTGGCTGGTGCTCGATCCCAGCTCTCACTTGTTTTTCTGTTATCTTGGACTATGTGGTCTGTTCCAGTCACATGTGTCTTCCAGAGCTGCGTCTCTGCGCTGCAGATGGTTCTATACAGCAGCCGACTCAGTGTGCACTCAGACCTTTGATAGGCATCTGAAAACTCCCATGACGTGGACAGAACCCCACCCGTGCAACCACTCGTCTCAGAGCAAATACTGCTCGGCCTTAAAACATTAACTTGATTTGTGTCTTTTCCTCTAAACCCCACACTCAAAGCAGAAGGAAATCCTACCAGCTTTACATCTAACTGGAACCATGAGCCTGATTGGTTCTCAGGAACCCCACACCACAATCCAGGTGGGACCTTCTCTTTTCTGTACCACAGAGATGGCTTCCACATCCCCGCCCTCCTACTTCCCTCACTCTTCTCAGTCCATTTACTTCAGAACAAACAAAGGGATCTTTCCAGGACATGAAAAAGGCTTATGACTCACAGACATACATACAAGACTCCCCGTGACCTGCTCTTCTGCCTCTGCCTTCACTGCCTCTGAATCTCCTCCTACCTGTCCCCCACCATTAGATCCCAGCTGTTCTCCTCTCTCAGCCACTCTCCTCCAGGGCCCTCACCCTGCACCCTGTGTGTTCCTCCTGCACAGGGCCTCTTCCTCCTAGCACAGCTGGCCTGCATGGTCCCCCTCAGTGCTACTTCCTTCTCCTCGGGTCTCAGTGGGAATGCCACCTCCCAGACATTGCCCTGAACATCCAAGTTAAAGCAGCCTCCTCCTCCCTCAGTCACTCCCTATCCCGTGACCCTTCTTTATTTCTTCACTAGAGGCCTGGTACACAAAAATTTGTGCACTCAGGGAGGGGGGGTCCCTCAGCCCGGCCTGTGCCCTCTTGCAGTCTGGGACCCCTTGGGGGATGTCCACCTGCTGGCCTAGGCCCACTCCCTGGGGGATTGAGCCTAAGCTGGCAGTCAGACATCCCTCTGGCAGCCCGGGAGCCCTCGGGGATGTCCATTTGGCAGTGGGGAGTAGACCTAAGCTGCAGTCAGACATCCTTAGCACTGCTGAGGGGGCAGGAGAGGCTCCCACCAGCACTACTGTACTGGAAGCCAGCAGCCTGGCTTGTGGCTGAGCAGAGCTCCCCCTGTGGGAGTGCACTGACCACCAGGGGGCAGCTCCTGCATTGAGCGTCTGCCCTTTGGTGGTCAGTGTGTGTCATAGTAACCAGTCATTCCCAGTGGTTCTGCTATTAGGGTCAATTTGCATATTACCCTTTTATTATATAGGATTGCACCAACTGTCAAAAATGATCTTTGTTATTCTTTATATATTTCACACACAGACCCCCTCTCCCCCCCCCCAAATAATAAAATTTACAATTTTTGTTTCCACCTGAGTTCTGAGCACCTACAACTTCCCTGGTGGTATAAGTGTTCTACCTCACTAGCGTGACTATAGCTCACCACATTTATGAAGGCCTGATCACAATCAAATGTTTGCTTTCTATCTCTCTCTCACTCTCTTTCAGGTTGTGTGGGCAGATAGTTACAAAGTTGGCTGTGCAGTACAATTTTGTCCTACAGTTACCGGCTTAAACTTTGGCAATATTGCACATTTTATATGCAACTATGGACCAGCGTAAGTGCTCAAATCAACCTCTTTCTAAAAAGAAAAAAAAAGTTTAATTCTATTTTACAAAAGTATTTATTTTCACTTTTAAAAAACTGAAATAAAGTGTATAGAAGAATAGTAATATTAGCCTTAATTCCTCTGCCTAGAAATCCACTTCATTCACATTCTGGTACATTTTTCTATGTGTCTGTGAGGTGTGTATACACCTTTTATAAATACTACATAAATACATAGGTACACTTTTAACAGTGCAAGACTAAAATGTTTTCAGGGACACCGATTAATTGGATATGGTAATAGCACCACAAAATAAGAGGATTGGTGTTACTTTATATTTATTGGTTTATTTAAAACTTGGAAATGTTGCACAATTGTCAAAATAAAAATAACTCTGATTTGAATTTCTCACTGTACATAACTTATTTCATGTACTTTTGACAATACTTCTTTTAAATGATTACAATGTCTCCTTTTAGGAAATGGAAAGACACATGACCTCTCTCCTGACTTCCTTTAAAGTTTCTGTATGACTGCTTATGTGTCCTACACCTACTTAGAAAACTGATTGTGGAAATACATGTTTTCTATTTTTTTACTTAAAGTTATACCATGAGTGGGTCCCAGGTCATTGTGCTTGTACTCTGCTCCCCATACTCTGAGCACTACTCTAAGTAACGATGGAATCTTCACAGACTGTGAGGCAGATAAGATGCACCACCGGCCCAGGTCCCTCAGTTAAGGAGCGTCAGAGCCAGGCTCTGCTCTGGCTTTCTGGCTCCAGAGTCTGTGCTGTTCCAGAATCCCTGTTCTTTATGGCCACACCTGTCCTCCAGCTCGGAGTCACACCCTCACCTCCTTCCCATTGCTCAGGACAGTTTTGACCCCTCTTCGCCTTTCCCCTGGGCCACACTGAGCAAGGCTATGATGGCCTTCACTCAGTGGACTGTGGAAGAGAGGATTATAATACAGTAGAGGACATGGCAATGTTGACTACCAAACAGTATAGCACCCAGTATACTTTAGCCACCACTGCCCTGGGGACCCTTGCTCACGTTAATCTTGTTCTTTTGCAGAGCCCCAGGGCCCTGATCCTTTATCGCTCAGGCTACCGAGGGAAACACTAAAACGTCCTGCTTCTTTATCGGGCAGAGTACTTTAGGTCACTTTGTCTTAATCTCGCCCCAGCTAGACAAATGCAGGCCTTGCCAGCACCATGTTTCTCCCAAGGTGAATTCTGCCATTTCCCTAGGATAGCAACTGCCTTGATTTTTAGCTTATTTTTGAAGCAGCTATTCCCCCCTCTTCTTTGTTATGTGTAATGCACAATTAGACAAAAATGTAGCATAAATGATTTTACTAAATGATTTTAATTACGAACGTAACCACTCAATGAGTATTGTGTTAACAATGAAAGATATTCCAATGATTAATGTCCATTTTGGACATCTTTTATAATTATTATCAGAATCTCTACTACATTCCTTTGATTAATTTCCATGGCGTAGAGTAAGCATTAGGATAAATTTAATTTCCAAAACAACCTAAATTAATGTGGAGCCAAACAAAATTAGAACGTATATTTTCGGGTGGGAAATGAGACGTTAATATGTTTCTAAAGGAGGGGGGTTAACTTCAGAGGTAAAAGTATAGTATTAGGGGAGGGGAGTCCCTGAACTTGGATTAGAAAAAGTAACATCTTTATTTTCACTAATCTCTACTGAAAATAACATTTCATTATGAATGAATGGAACACTCCAGTTTTATCAGCAACAACTGTGCATTTGTATCGGCACTATTATATCTTTGTAAATATCAGAGATATTTTTATATCATATTCTGGTTGCTGTAGATGATCTCAAAATAGTTTTTATTCATCAATGCTTTGAAATTAATATAACTATTAAACTCCCTGCTTAATCTTATCTAATATTTAAGAGAAGTACATATTACTATATCACAAATATTTTTACCATTTTGACAACTTTCAATTTGTTTTCCTTTACACTAGTAGTCCTATAACATTTATTTTATGCATTAGAAAAAACTATTTTCAGAGAATCCACAGACCCCATCAGGCAACCAAAGGGTCCCAGGCATAAAAAGTTAAGAATTTCTTTCTAAAAGCAGAACTCCAAAAAGGTCTAGTGTACCTGCAAGTTCACTGAAATAAACGCACAGCTCCTCACTGCCCCTCTGCAGATCTTCACGGAGATAGGAAATGTTTGGGTAGTCTCTCACTTTCTAGTCTGTGACCTTGGTCAATTATTCGCACTCTAGCTATATAACGGGGCTAAATAACTGTATCTTCCTCATCAGGCTGAGGTTAATTCATTAGGACTTAGCACAGTGCCTAGCTCACAAGGAAGACTCTAATTATTATTATTCCTACCACATCTTTTAGCTAAAGACAAACTGCACTTTAGAAATTCCCTCGTGTCTTATTTTCTTTTGTTAGGTGCTTATCCAGCCAAATGGCTCCCATCCAATAAACACCAGGGCGATGTGTGCATGAATGAGTTAATGTGGGTCACACCACCCTTTCTAAGATGGACAGTTGCTTGGATGACAGTGATCACATGGGCCAGGCAGCCAGAGTGATCTGGGTTTTATTCTGACTCTGACACATATTGTGATATACACTGAGTGGCCAGATTATTATGACCACCTGATGTTCGTAGGCAAATTAGCTATAATTTCGTGCTGAAGTTGCTAGAGGGCCAGGTTGTTTATGACGACAGTAGAAGTGATTTTTTTCTGAAGATACAGGTAAACAACGTAATTTAACAGCCTTTGAACGTGGGATGATTGTTGGCACTTGGAGCCACGGAGCAAGTATGAGCAAAACAGCTGAATCCGTTAAATGTTCAAGAGCAGCTGTTGTTAAAGCATTTAAAGACTGGACTGTCAGCCGAAAATCTGGGTCTGAACATGTGAATCGTGGCGGTCGGCAACTAGACTATGTTAGGGCAGAACGGAGAGTGGCAACACTGGTACAAGACAACAGAAGGGCAACAGTGCATCAGATTACTGCAGATCTTAATCGGGAATCCTCTCAAATGATCTCTGAATGCACTCTTCACTGTACACTGCATCACATGGGACATGGAAGCCAAAGGCCTGTTCGAACACCTTTGCTGTCTGCAGTTACCAAAATGAAACGCCTCCAATTTACACAGGAACATAAGGATTGGACAGTTAAGCATTGGAAAAAAGTCATGTGATCTGATGAATCACATTTCCAGTTGTATCATGCAGATGGCAGAGTGAGACTTTGCCTAGAACAGCATGAAAGCATGCACCGCACATGCATGAGTACAGCCCTTCAAGCTGGTGGGGCAGTGTTATGGTTTGGAGCATGTTTTCCTGGCATGATTTGGGCCCTTTAATTCATGTGGAACGTCTGAATAGCACAACATACCTAAGGATCATTGCTGATCAGGTTCATCCTACTCTGCTGATGGCATATCCCAATGGAGATGGCTTCTTCCAATAAGACAATGCATCATGCCACAGTGCTTGTATTGTGCAGGAGTGGTTTCAAGAACACAAGGGAGACTTTACCTTGCTTAGGTGGCCCCCACAATCACCAGATCTCAATCCAATTGAGCATTTGTGGGACGAAGTTAAGAGACATCAGGCAGCTGGTTCTACAACCATCAAATCTCACAGAACTGGACAGTGCTATTCCTCAGGCATGGTGTCAGATTCCTTGCATCACCTTTCAACATCTCGTGGAGTCAATGCCAAGAAGAATCGCTGCAGTATTGAAGGCAAAAGGTGGCCCAACAAAGTACTGATGGGGTGGTCATAATAATCTGGCCACTAAGTGTATGTATGTATGTGTGTGTATGTGTATACACATACATACACATAGATAGTAATTTTTTGCAAAGTACTTAATCTTTAGAGCTTTAGTTTCCTTATCTATAAAGTAGAAATAAAAATGCCTTCCTCCTCGAGTTGTCTTAAGAATTAAATGATGTAGACCAAGACACAGTTTTACAGACAGAGGCACACAGAATAAACTTTAAATGTGAACAGGCTTCCATCTCTCCACTTCTCTTACCAACCCTCTGAATCTGTTGACTTCCATCCTATGAGTTTAGTCAAGGATTTATAGTAAATTGTAATAGTAATACAACAACAACAACAACAACAACAACAATAAACCTCTCCTAATGGACAGTTTTCTTATACTTTATAGAGGAAATTACCCCACATGGCCATATGAAAAAGGATCCACTTGCAGTGCTTGCCCCCAAAATGACAATTGTTTGGACAATCTGTGCGGTGAGTAAAAGAAACAATCTATCCATAATACAATGTGTTTAAACAATTGTAACTTTCTACAGTTAAGAATGCAAATCTTTGTTTTATCCTAATAGCTATCTTCAGGAATAGCTATTAGGTTGCAATCAAACCAATGGTTTATTATTGTCCTAGGACTACATGTTTAATATAAATTTAAAGAAGCAATTAGTATCCTTTTTATTTAGCTCTAGTCAACACAACACAAAAATGACTATGGTGTTGAAAACTATAGACCCAAGATTTGTTAATTTCAGCAAGATACAAAAATTGTATAATGTAGCTATCCAAATGAACAGTATTCTGAATTTTGTGATACTACTTGTTCGAGACACTCCAGGCTGCATTTTCATCTGTAGAATAAATGAAAGAAGCTATAATGGGGCACGTCTTAAATTAGCAAAACAACAGTATTTTAAGGATGTTTTACTAAACATCTTAGCAAAATTCTGCTTTATAATTTTGAAATAACAATCCGTAACTGGCCAAGAGTTTATCTAGAAGCTCCTCTTCCAGATGTATTTCTTTTCGTCCCAGTATGTTTTTACATTTTTTCCTACGATGTGAAGAAAGGAAAACCCTATTAAGCTGTTGACATTATACAAATCCTTTTGTGTAGTACTGTAGTGCCCACATCTGTAACCCACGGGACTCCCAGAGCTGCAGGGCCGGGGTGGGTGCTTAGAGTAGAGGGAGGGCAGAGTGGACCGAGTTTCACTGCCTAAATTTTGTTTGGCAAAAGCGTTCCGCCACTCACGTGTTTTCTAAGGCCCCTTCCAGGTCTAAATTACAAAACTATTTTAAACTGCCTGGTCCCTTTCTCCTGATGGAAACAGTTAGCTCTCATCTTCCCTCCAAGAACAGCAACACTTCATTGACCAGGTTTCTGAGCCAGTCCCTTCTCCCTAGTTCAAGCATTCTTTATTTTACTCTTATCAGTTTTGTTAGGAAAATTTGGTAAGGCAACAAATCTACCTCAGAGTATCAATATATTTACTGAATTTTCCCTATCATGTTGATACAACACTACAAAGCGAATTATTATGTTTCACAAATTACGTTTTATAGCATAGGAGTTAAAGCCATAGATTTTTAGAAACAATATACCCAGACTTCCAGCCAAGATGGCGGCATAGGTAAATGCTGTATTCATTTCCTCCCACAACCACATCAAAATTACAACTAAACTACAGAACCACCAGTGTTGAAAACTGTGTGAAGTCTAGCAGCTTCACAGTAACTGAACATAGAAAAAGCCCAGGTGTGATGACCAGGGACGCTCACAGGGAACCCAGAGGGCCAGCTCTTTTTTAGTTCTACCACAGGGACCCAATAGCAGCTGGAGTAGGATTGTCAAAAGTTGTCTTGACTATAAAAAAATATCAAGAAGGCTAAGGCAAATGCAGTTTTCTTCCTAGTGCTCCAGTTCTGAATAAAGCTCAGTGAAGGGAGAGTAGTTATGACTATGATTGCCAAATGTCCCTATATGTAATTAACCAACACACTAAAATGAATGAGAGGCCCCTGTCTCTCTTTTACTGACTGATCATAAACAGCATCATTCTTCCAAGGGAGGAACTTATTTTCAGGAAAATATTTTAATAAATTGCTCACAATCAATATTACTAATATTTTTTATTTTAAAAATTTAGTTTTAATATTTATTTAATTGGATTCATTATCTGTTAGATATATGTAAAATGATTTTCCATTTACAGCAGTGGTACATAAAGTTTAGTTTATATAAAAGTTGCTTTAAAAATATCGAGTATAGTACAATAAAGTATTTAAAAAGTAACCTTTGAAAATCACTGCAATAAAGTTAAAGCAACACTTAGTAGTTATAATTAGAAACTTGGCTTTTTAAAATAAAACAAAAGCCTCCCCAGTACTTACTCTTTTAATTTTTTTCTTCTCTCGGATTTTACAGCTAGCACACAGCGAGACAAACTCACACGTACGTATATAAATCTTAATTGTTTCATTAAGATCTTTGTGAATTATGTTACTGCATTATGAAAACAACATTTAAGAGGATATTTTATGTTTGTTTCACAGGTTACTACTCTATTGTGTATCCAGACTGGCCGATATATTTACGTAATAGATACCTCTCTCTCTTTCTCATTGTTAGTCCACTGGTACTAATCCTGGCTGCTATTATTACCATCTTGGTCAAGTACAAACATTTAGTTCTTTCGGACTAATACAATCCAGAAAAATACAGTTTACAGACTTGTCCGGCCAGTGTTGCTCAGTGGTTGAGCATCGATCTATGAACCAGGAGGTCACTGTTTGATTCCTGGTCAGGGTCCACGTTCGGGGTTTCAGGCTCGATCCCCAGTAGGGAATGTGCAGAAGGCAGCCAATTGGTGATTCTCTTTCATCACTGATGTTTCTATCCCTCCTTCCCTCTCCCTTCCTCTTTGAAATCAATTAAAAAATATGTATTTTTTAAAAAAGTTTACAAACTCATCTGTATACGATGTTCTAAAAATAACAATTAGGTATAATTCTAACTTTAAAATATTCCAGAAAAAAATTACATTGCTTCAGTAAAGCCAAAACCAAAACTGTTTAAAGTCCTCACTCTACAGGATAAACTCACCTTTACTTCCCACGTTTTGAGAAAAGGCACTGTTTTCAGGCTGCCACAGTGACTTTCAGTAACCTAAAATGACGGAGCTAGCCCTAACTGGTTTGGCTCAGTGGATAGAGTGTCAGCCTGCAGACTAAAGGGTCTCAGGTTTGATTCTGGTCAAAGGCATGTACCTTGGTTGCGGGAACATCTCCAGTAGGAGATGTGCAGGAGGCAGCTGATCAATGTTTCTCGCTCATCAATGTTTCTAACTAACTCCCTACCTTCTTCTCCGTAAAAAAATCAATAAAATATTTTTAAAAAATAATAATAAAATGAGCTAGATTTCAGTGATTCTAAGTAAGTCAACAGGCCTTCATGAGTATAAACGTTTCTACATAACTTCTTACATGCTGATTCAACTCTAAATAATCTGGTTTACCCAGTTGCAACCTGATGTATTTTTGGTTTATCACTTTTCTGGATTCAGAATAGAATAGTGATTAAGGAATTTGACTTAAAGAGGCATTGCTTTTTTTGCTATGAGTTGTTTAATCTTGGAACACAACATAAAATGAGATTACAGAAAGGAATAAGCCTAAATGTTTGTTATCAGTATAGAGAGCACTGAAAAATCTGCATTTGTTTTCCTCAAAACCAAATGCTGGGACATAGTTGTAGGTATTTAACCAAATCAGACATTTGATTTATTGGGTAATTACAACAGTCACATTTCAAAAATCTTTACATCAAATGAAAGAATTACTCCTAGCCATGGCCAGTTTGGCCTATAGACCAAAGGGTCCCAGGTTCCACTCTAGTCAAGGCACATACCTCCCTTGTAGGCTCCTCCCCAGCCAGAGCCCTGGTCAGGGCTCCTGCAAGAGGCAACCAATCAATGTGCTTCTCTCACATCCATGTTTTTGTCTTTCCCTCTCTTCCATTCTCCTTAAAAATCAATGGAAAAGTATCCTTGGGTGAGGATTAAAAAAAAAGAATAACTCCTAAAATCATGTTAGATACAGCCTGCTAGAACAGATTAGGTGCAATGTACACAAAGACGTATATACAACACTGTTCAAAAAGCACATGGAAAATACAATAACTTATATTTATAAAGAACTAGGGGCCCGGTGCACAAAAATTTGTGCACTCGGGGTGGAGGGAGTCCCTCAGCCCGGCCTGTGCCCTCTCACAGTCTGGGACCCCTCAGTGGATGTCCTATGATGGCCCCAGTCTGCCAGGCGCCTTTTGTGTGTGTGTGTGTGTGTGTGTGTGTGTGTGGCCACTGGGGACCTGCCCCCAGCTGCATCTGAGG
>PVJC01054241.1:0-10564 GCA_004026665.1 Murina feae | reverse complement strand
AGCGAGGGGTGGCACTTCCCAGGGGAAAGGTGGCCTGCTCCTCTGTCTCTAGCAGCTTCCGGGTCACCTGCAGCCTCTGCATCTGGTGCTCAGGGCTCCAGGGTACAGCCATGGGGACAAAGACCATGTCCTCAGCCCAGACCCAGTTCTCCAGTCCTGTCGGGGTGAAGGGAAGGAGGAGGGAGAAAGGATGGGAGAGCGGAATGATCACCCACCTTGGCTTCAGATTGGGACCAAAGAGAAGCCCAGAACTGAGTATGTCCTCTACTTCTCTTCCTTTTCTCCCCAAGATATTCTTTACTCAGAGATTTTGAGAAGATCTTTCTCCCTGATGTTATCTCTGGTAGCAATCCCAGATGCCTTGTGACTGGGCCTCCCCTGACCTTCCTCTGAGAAGGAATGGTGGTTTACCTGAGGTTGAAACAGCCTCGCAGGCAATGTGCAGAGTCAGATCTATCTGACTTGAGGAAGGGATTTGTACCTCATATCTGAAGCCCCCTGGCATCACCAGA
The DNA here is from genome assembly GCA_004026665.1 of Murina feae. Classification (NCBI taxonomy): domain Eukaryota; kingdom Metazoa; phylum Chordata; class Mammalia; order Chiroptera; family Vespertilionidae; genus Murina; species Murina feae. The sequence goes on along the minus strand of PVJC01054241.1, from coordinate 10,052 downwards.
GCTACCATATCATGTAACTCACATTTACTGAACCTGAAGGTGCTATGAATAGGCATCATGCTGAGTGCTTTACACGTACTGGTGATTTACTTGTATAAAAGCCTTTTGAAGGATGGGACAACTTTTTACAGATGGGACAACTGAGGCTTAGAGAACTTACATAACGTGCCCTGGCTTTTCACCAAAGGGACACTGTTAGCATTGTGGCAATGCTTGAGACCCAAGTCTTTATTTGACTCTAGTGCCTACACATCAGCACACAGAGGAAACCAACATGGAATGGCCTCACCACAAGACAGCAGACATGTGGGCCCAATGCTGCTAGAGGTTGGAGGTGTTTCCCATAGTCTGAGGTTTGGCAAGGAATGAAGAGTAGGGCCAAAGGCAGTCAGTTCCCTGCATTTTGGAGTTTTGAATGATCTGTTAGAATGTAACTAGGTTCCATATTAGGAATCAACTTCAGTGATCTGAGACTGATCTGCTAAGGGGGAAATCTCTTAGGAATCTGATGTTTCGCACATTTACTTCATATATTTTTAATGTCTCAATGACAATTTTTAAAGCGAGGCATGGAGACTTCAGCCCCCTCTTCTAGAATGCCCCCCCTCCTCCAGGATATCTTACCTCCTACATCCAGATCCACCTTGAAGTGGGCACTATGGGTGTGGGCAGTGCCCAGCGTGTGCTCCCCAACCTGGTTCCCATAGTTTCGGGCAGCACCAAAGAGGAACGTTGAGCTGATGTAGCCCGTGGCATGCAATTTGACTTCTATGGCCCCATTGGGGTGGAAGACCATATCCCACACATAGTCATAGTTGAGCATGGTAGACACAGACCTGACAACCAGAACAGTCTCTGCAAGGCCTCCAAAATAGTGGGAATGGATATCTGAGTGGTGTCGCCTCAGGGGTAGACCTTGGTTCTGTTCAAACACACAAAAGGCATCTCGGATTGTCTTGGGGGCTTGGGACTCCAAAAGGAAGTGCCAGTCCACGTAGGTAGCCAGGTAGGGGCAGTCAACCCCACGGGTCAGAGGTGTAGAGAAGTGGCCCAAGCCAAAACCACCATCTGTGTACCGGCTTCGCAGAGCAGCCGGGGAATTGCCACCATAGATGGTCAAGGCCTCCTGGACGCTGATTTCATAGGCCACTCTCTCCCCTTGGAAGCGGATGTCAAAGATCCTTGGACCACTGAATGCTCCAAGACCAAAAGAGAAAGTCCACAATGAGGAGGCCACTCGACTCCCCTGGATACTGAAGCGGGGACCCTCAGGATGGAACTGCAGAGGGGGAGCCGGACCCGGGGGCACCTGGGACTTCAGGGACCAGGACCCACCTGTGCCATTGTCTGGGATCAGCACCACATTCACCAGGCCAGCCTCAAACTGGTCCTCCAGCTGAGCCAGACTCTTATAGTAGCGGCCTTGAAAGAACACCTTCTGGATGGTCCAGCGGGCAGGGTCCAGAGCCTTGTGGTCTACCAGCAGCTCCAACCCCACGGGGTGCAGATAAAACCCAGCCCCTGAGATGTTGTAGTAGAGGCCAAACCAGGTGGCCCGGTCTCCTGATTGCAAACCCCGGGGAGCGGTGTTCATCGTGACTAGGTTCCTTCGTTGGCGCTTGTAGAAGCAGCAGTGGTGGAGGAGACCAGCAGCCTGGGGCAGCTCTCTGTCAAAGATCATCTGGTCTATGTCCAGGTACTCTCGGATGAGCACGGGGCGTCGGTGATAGGGCAGGGGACCCCCATGACGCTCCACAGTCACATCCCGCATGTAGGAGGGGTGTGGCAGTGGTCCCACCACCAGCTCACTCACGTTGGGCTGGGGTTGTCCGCCAAAGAAGACGATGGCCAGTGCCTCACGAGCAGGTGGGGGGCTCCCCCTGTCCAGGTGGGCCAGGACTGCAGCCTTGGGGGGCAGCTGCAGCTCCACCGAGAAGATGCAGTTGTCTGATGGGCGGGCCTGGGCTGCATCCACCAGGCTGGGCCCCAGCTGCTGGGTCAGAAAGCTCATCACAGCCGTCAGCTCCTCTTGGCTCAGGTCCGCAAACAGCTGGCTCTGGCCAGGATGTGTCCAGTGCTGGGCACTGGGAGATATGGAGGGGCAGTGGGGAAGCTGTCCAGGTTTATATCGCCTCTCAAATCCTTCCTCACTCCCAGCTCCACCTTCACCCATGCCTATCACCAAAATACTACAAAGGGAGAAAATAAGGAAGAAAGCCATAGCTAAATCTCCTGGGCTGTCTTCAGGCTCTTGAATTGGAATGAATAATGAGAAATAGAAAGATAAACAAGACCTGTACAGGATCAGCCACCTCCTTTAGTCTCTGGAGGTTCCTGGTCTCTGGCTGGTGCTGCTAGACAAGAGGCATGATGGGTACATTGAAGAGAATCAGCCAAGGGCAGAGGGTTGGGTGGGGGTGGAGCTGAAGCTGGAGGGAGCCAGGGGTCAGGCCAGGCTTGGGAGGTGGGGCTGTGGTAGGAACCTGGACTTTAAGTGGCCCACATAAGCCTCTGTCCTCCGTTCCAAATCAAATATTCAGGGTCAGGGTTGGGGAACAAAGTGGTTGGTTTGGGAGATAACACAGCTGGAGGGAGGAAAGAGGAAGTGACAGGGGCAAGAAAGGGACTGTTCTTGGGCTCTTCCTCCACCCGCTGGATGGAACCTTTCTCTAGGCTCCAAGGCTATAAGTGAAACAGCTGCCCACCCCTCTCCAGCCAGGTTCTCGTTCCTGCCATTAGCTCGTGGTGCCCTCTAGACTCTTCCTCACCACTCTGTCACTCTCTCTTGCCCCCCACCAACTACAACAACCAGAGCCCCATGGCAGCCCCAGGGATGCTTGAGAACAATGTGAACATAAAACACCTGGGAAGGGGTTGACTGCGGGAAGGCTGAGTGAGAAGGGTCAACACTGCGGAGGCTCTGTGAGCACCCCAAAGTGCCTGGAGCATGCAGGATGTGGAGCCAGTGAGAAGTTGGAGGGGCTACAGGGGCTGCAGAGTGTAACAGAGACAACCCACCCCTTCAACACACACCTTGAGCAGGACTGATGGGCCAGGTTAGGGAGGCCTGGAAAACTGGCTGTGGAAATTAACCTTGCAGCCCGCAACCTTCCACTCCGGGAAACCTTCCTCCAAAATGTTGCAGACTCAGAGAGAAAAGCCACCTCCGTTCTTCCAGGTGAAGTGCCGTATAGGCCAACGTGATCTGGGCAGCCAGATCCCGAGGGGAACTAGGAGAGACTGAAGGTTCAAGAGCAGGAACATGCTTCCCTCTTGAGCCGGGGGAAGAATCCTTTCCCAGCTGGACATGTCCAGGAAGACTTTTTCCAGGAATGATGCTAGACTGAGCTTGCGGGCAGAATGCATTCTCCTGGCAGAGAATGGGAAGGACATTCCAGCCAAAGGGAACAGAAGGTGCAAAGGTACAGAAACTTGAGACAGCCTCAGCATGGGCAGGGAATGGCCAAAAGGTCAGCGTATTTGGTGTCAAGTGGGGATGGGAAGGAGGGCAGGCAGAAGAGCTAAGGTCAGGAAGCCTTGTGTGGTTCATGTTTTAAGTGTTAGTAATCTGAGGAAGACATGAAACATCTCAGAACCCAGACATTTCAACTACGGCAACCAGCTAAAGGTAGATTATCCAGAAATATTTATACAACCAGTTCTATTTGGATATGGAAACTTGACAGGTTTTCCTCTCCTTTGTTCTTTATTTCTTAAAAATAACATATTTTTATTGATTTCAGAGAAGAAGGGAAAAGGAGAGAGAGATAGAAACATCAACAATGAGAGAAAATTCTTGAGCGGCTGCCTCCTACATGCCCTACACTGGGGATCAAGTCTGCAACCCGGGCATGTGCCCTCACTGGGAATCAAACCATGACCTTTTAGTGTATGGGATGACACTCCAACCAGCCAGTATCTATTTTTAATTTTAAAAATGTTTTAATAACATTTTGGTGAACAAACAGGAGAAAATGGGGCTTTTGCTCTAGGAGAAAATAGGTGGGGGTCAGCCCCTCGTCCCATCCTAGTCTTGGCAAGTCTGGTCTCAGGGTAGTGGAAAGGGAGCAAAGTAGCAGTGGCCACTGTTAGCTGAAGACTAACCAACCATTCTACAAAGTCCCAGATGAGTCTTCCCTAACCCTAATGATGAGCACTACCCCCACCGCCAATAGCTGTAATTGAATTTCCTGTCAACCAGGTGAGTGAGGGCGCAGAGCTGGTTATCTATTATAGAAAAATAGAGAAACATGGCATTTCATACCCACCCCTGAGTGTTGGGGAGAAAACTCACACCCAATATTCCCATTGGCTGAGCAGTAGGATGGAAATGAGTGACTGGAGAGCTTCTTGTAGTCAAGACAAACAATAGAGCTGCTATAACTAAGGCACGAAGAGGTCATTGGAAATTGGCTGTGCGACCTTGAGAATTAGGGGAAGCAGAATCTAATGTCAAGGCCTACCTCCTCCTGGCCACAAGGCAGCTGTGAGTCTGGGTCTTTCATAAGTCATGGTCTTAGCTCCCAGCTAAGATCACACTGTTAAGGTTGCTAATGTTTTTTGTCCTGAACAGTGTTACCAGAGGTCAAAATATTCACTCTGGTGGGGTATCACCAAGCTCTTATATGCGGAGGTGGGTAATGATGGGGGCCAGGAACCCTTTGCCTTAGCTGGTGGGGGAACTGGTGTATAAAAGAGCATCACCTTGACCACCTTTCCTAAGTGTCTAGCTGTTGCATTGTTTCCTCTGATATTATTTCATCCTAGTCTTCCCAATCATCATGTTAAACACCCTAAAAACTTGTTGAAAAGGTATCCCTCTTGCAGAATTACTCAGGAGACAGGCCTTATACATCCTGCTCCTCCTCCTAGGTCTTCTCTTTGACTAACTTGGCCCCAGCCTCTGGGAATGTGATGAAGATGAGTTTATCCCTGGGAGCCAGAGTCCACCTCTAGCCCTCAGGTTGGGCCTAGAACACAGTGCCTACGTGGAGCTGCTGCCCCAGAGACCTATGTGATCAATTCAACTGCCTAGTACTCCCAGGGGACACTCTGCACTGATCTGCATTCTAGGGAGATGACTCTGGCTTGGATATGGAACAGACTAGAGGTGAGGAGACCAAGTAGGCGGCAAAGGCCAGGATGAGGCCAGTGACCTGGAGGACAGAGAGGAGGGGATGACTCTGAGGGATGTTTAAGGGCAGAGCTTACAGGACTTGGTGCCTGATTGGGTGTGTCTGGGCAGGGAAGGCACAGCATCTTACATGACACAAAGGTTTCCCATTGGGTGACTGGTATGTGGTGGGGCCTTTCACCAGAAGAAGGACAAAGAGCAACGAGGTCAAGAGGGAAACTAACAAGTTTGAGTTTGTGGTGCTCACGGGAAAGCCCCAGGATAGATGCTAAGCTAAGGGAAAGTTTATGGATCCAGAGTACAAGAGAGAGGTTCTGGGCCTAAAATATATATTTGGGTGAAACAACAAATACTAGCAGTTATAGTAGTAGAGGCTGAGGTCATCCAGGGGGGACCTCTGCAGAGAGAAGAGATGCGGGTCAAGGAACATGCTATTCCCCGGAGCGTTCTTTGTGCTCTCCTTTCTCCCCTGGCCAATTTCTACTCCTCTGCCAAGATCAGCTTAGACATTCGATCCCACAGGAAACCTGCTGTTGTCCTGCTCCCACCTCCCCTCTGACAGTCCTCATCTGTAATAGCCTCTTTGCTCGCTCTTGCTCTTGGGGGCAGAAATTGTGTCTTTTATTCAATAATACATCCTAGTGCCTCACATGACGCCTGGCACTTAGAAGGCACTCTCTACATCTTTGTTGAATGCACAGAAGAATCCTTCCGTTGCGCTGGGAACTGGAGCCTTTCTCAGGAGATTCGGGAGGACAGCAGAGGCAGGCGAGCGCATCTTGTGCTCTTCACAGGGGGTTCCTGTGTCTACATTCCCGGGGATGTCCAAGTTATGCCTTCTGAGCTAAGCCCCAGGGGTCTCCTTATCCAGCTCCTCTTAGGGCCCAAGTGCTCAAGTTCTCAGCCTTGGGGACACTATTCTCTCAGAACTTGACACCCTCAGTCACTGTTCACTTGACCACAGGTCTGAGGCCAACACTCTAGCAGGCCTCAGTGATCTAAGGAAGAGATTAGGTTGGAGCTCCAGGGTATTGCATGGGAAAAAAGGCCATGTCCTCAGACCAGACCCAGTTCTCAAGTCCTGTCAGGATAGGAGGGGTGTCATGGGGGAGGGAAGGAGGGCTGGTCCTGCAGCCCTCCTGGCCCCAGCTGGGTTGACACTGTCATGATCTACATGTCCATTGAGGCCTGGAGCAGGTGGTGTCATCCCTATGGTAAGATATAGCAAGACCCAACCACAGTCACATTTTCAGATAAAAACTTGTGAGCATTTATTGACACACATTCACACACACTCTCATCACATATAAACACTCACACTCTTTGGTCTAGAGACCATTGGGAAACTGACCATAAAAAGGAGTGATAGAAGGCAGAAACTTCTCCCCATCTACTGTTTCACTGACTCAGAGGTGAACCTGAGCTTGGGGCAGGAAAGAGGTAGCAGAAGCTAATGCCTGAGCTCCCTGGATAGATTTCCCTCTGGTCATAAGTTGAGCAGCATCCCAAATCCATTTCTTACACCTCACCTCCTGGCCTGGCCTGATCTTCCAGCAAGGCAGAAGTTACCCTTCCCCACTGCTTCTCATTGCTCCTTCTGCTAAGAATGATAGGGAGCAAAAGTGAGAGAAAGAACAAAAGAGATTTACTGGGGTTTAACTTTTTCTTCAGAGATATACAAGCAAAAGAAGGCAAAGGAGTTACCATAGGCCATGCCCATTTCTCTTGGTCTCAAAACTTAAGAAAATTGAGTCCATGGCCCCATCCCGTAACTCGTTTTACCCTCCCCTACCCAGACCTGTTCTAAAAGACATATAAGTTTTTTTAAAGTTACTTATTTATTAGGTCCATTTATTATTTAATTTTAATAGGAAAAATAGTCACATGGTTCAAAATTCAAAATGTACAAAAGGGTATACGAGTGCTAAGTCCCCTCCCTCCCCTGTCCCCAACCTCCTGGTTCCTTTTCCAGAGGCAACCAGTGTTACCCATTTCTTCTGAATCTGCATTTGTAAGCAAATCTACATTTATATTTTTCTCCCTTCCATAAACCACAAATGGGAAGTGCATCATACACACTTCCGCACCTTGCCTTTTCATTGGGAGATGATTCCCTATTAGTATACAAAGAAATGTAGTTATATTTATAGCTCGGAGATAGATGGAGTCCACAGAATTTATTTAACTAGTCCTCAAGGGAAGGATGTTTCTGTCCTTTTCAAACTCTTGCTGTTTGTATATCCGCCCCAATCCAGGCTCCTAAGGGACCACGCCCCGGCTCCTTGGCATGCCCGTATGTGATTGAATGGCCCTGGCCAGTTAACCACTAGAGTTCCTGGGTATTTGTGCTTCTTATCCTTGGTGTCTCCCCAGCCTCCCCGATTGGCTGCTACAGAAGACAGAGGTCACTGGTTACACATAACCTTGGCACAAAATGACCACTCCTTACTACCACTGTACCCACAAAACCACCTCAAATGCTAACTTGAGCAGCTGCTGTCTCTATGACCACCCTCTGCTGAGAATGCAAGGCAGAGGGTATACAAATGGGCAAAGAGAACACACTCTGACCAGGACTGGGGTGGGGGCAACTCCTACTCCCATATGTGACAGACGTAGTGGGGCAGGCAGGGGTTGTCCTTCCAAACTAGATGTCCGTGCATTTTTAGACTTCCACAGGCCTAGGGCCAGAAGAGGAGACTGAAGTTGAGAAATGAGGGCTGGGAGGGAAATCCCAGAATATAAGAAAGAGTAGAAACAGGAGGAAGAGGTGTAGGCAAGAGGAAGAGGGGAAGAAGGAGGAAGACTTGGATAAGAGAAAATATGGACAAGAAGCCCCTTCCAGCTGTCCATGTATGCACAGGCCTGGCAAGAACCCTGACCTGGGCCTCTAGGGGGACTATCTCCATTGCAGAGACCTATCTTCACCTCCCAAGGCGGGTACTGGGAGGGGAGGGGAGACCTGGAGGCAGGCTAAAAATATTTGAAAAAGCCAGAAGGAAAAAAGAGAGTCTTCTGATGAAAAGCTTGACTATCACTGTAAGCTCCTGGCTGGCCATGCCTCTCCTCTCTGGGACAGAAACCCAGCCTATCTGGTGGCAACAAAGTTGGGTCTCTCCTGTGGCCCCTCACCCCAACACCACAGACTCAGGATGCTCCCAGTAGAAAGGGGAAGTAAGGGAAGATGGTGGCAGGAGGTGACCTTGGGGATGAAGAGGAAGGAACCTCAGGAATGTGAGGAAGGAGAAGAGGGCATCAGTCTGCCCAACCCAATGCCCACTGCTCCCCCACTCCACACACCCTGGCCCTGGGGCCCTGGACACATTCCCCATCCCAGGGACCACCTAGATATGAGAGAAGCCCCCATGAGAGAAGGCAGGGAGGTCAGGGCCACAGTCAGCAGCCTTGGGGAGGCAAGCCAGGGGGTTGACCTCACAGGCCCCAGCATCCTGGTCTCCCCGGAAATAGATGGAGTCCGCAGAATCAAAGGAGGGGTCCTGGTCAAAGAAGTTGTAGGGTCGGAGGAAGAAGCCCACACCATTCCCCACAGTCACCGTGTTGGGAATGTCCTCTGCATGTGGGATGTGCAGGAAACCAGCTGTCACCCAGGCCACCAAGTCCTAGCAGGGGAGAAGGGAGAGGATCACGAGGTCTGGCTTTGCTAAAGACACACCTGCCTCTCACAGTAGCCTGGTATGTGAGGATTCGCCATGCCAGCCCCCCTTTCCTCAAAAGGATCTTAAGTCTTTAAACTTTTACCTACTGGTCCAGAAACCAAAGTATAGTCAATTTCACATTCATATTGAAAGCAGCCTCCCTGACCCAGCCGGCCTCTTCTTCTCTGCCATTTTCTATCACACCTCCATCAGTCTCCCCAACCACAGAGGAATGATGATGACACAGGCTACATCAGCTTCTTCCCCCTTAAGTCCCAGAGAGTTCCCAAACTATAACTGATGGAAGGAGGATGGAGGAGGGAAGATCGGGGTTTGGGAGGCAGAACAGGCCAACATTTAGAAATTAATCCTTTAGCGGTCACACCAGGAATGGGTTTTAGATATGCAAGGTGTGGTCTGCCCTTGGTGACCTCCACCCCCCCCCCCCCCGACTGCTGGAGCTTGAAAAGGACTGTCCACAAAGCTGAGACTTAGAGGGCTGTAGGGTCTTGAGGATAGGCTAGGGCCTCGGCCAGCATCTGCAAATGAACTCCCACCTTGGGAAGAATCCCTCAAGAGGTAATGATCAGATCCATGAAAGCACAGAAGACAGGATTCAACTCCACCCCTGAGGGGACCAGATGGTTTTCAGGGGCCCCCAAGAGAAGGTAGGGCTCATCTTTGTGTCCCCACCCTTCTCATGGCCCTCCCCATCAGCTGACCTCTCCAACAATGGTCTCGTTGTTGATGAAGTCAGTGAAGTCTACGGTGGGGGCCCAAGGATCATTTTGATTGTAGATGCTGGTGCTGCTGGGCTCTTCCTCCTTCCGCTGGGTCACAACCAGCTGGTACCTAGGGAGGCACAGTCTCTAATCCTATCCTGTTGCCTGATTATAATGGAAATGAGTTTAGCATGTGGACCTCAACTTTCCCATCCCACTCATTCAGTGACTCTGACACCATCCTGGTGGGTCATCCAACACCTTTCCAGGGAATCCTGTTCATCCCCCTGCCATATCATAGCATAACCCATCCACCATACAAAAGAGAAAACAGCTCTCAGCCCTGAGTTTTAGTCCTCCAAGGGAGAATATGCCAGTGCCCACCGCATGTGCCTTTTGATAACCAGGAAGTCCTTCTTGACCTCTTATTCACTTTGCAGACAGTTTGAACTGAGTTTCCAATTGCCCCTCCAATGCTACCTTCTCTCTCATCTCACCCAGCTTCCCTTTGACACCCTGCCACTCACCTCCCCCAGCTGA
>PVJC01054240.1:0-10565 GCA_004026665.1 Murina feae | reverse complement strand
TCTGGTGAAAAAAAATGTTGGTAACTGTTTTAGCTTGTTTGGGCTGTAGAACAGCCTAAGCTAAACTGAGCTAAGTTTATATGCTAAGATCACATCGTTTTACAAGCAACAAACATTTGTTCCTCACAATTTTGAGGCTGGAAAGTCCAAGGTCAAGGTGCCAGCATGGTTATGTTTTGGATAGGACCCTCTTCCAGGTTCATAGCTGGCTATGTCCTCACGTGGTGGATGGAGTTGGGAGTTCCCTGGAGCCTTTTTTATAAGGCCCTAATCCCATTATGACATAGGGCCCACCAATTAATATCACTTTTGGGGATTTGGATTTCAACATATAAATTGGGGGGAGGGGGATACAAATATTCAGACAATAGTAATAACTTATGAGAAAGTGCTGCCTCGACTGGTGGCTCAGTTGGTTGGAGTATTGTCCCAGGCACCAATGAATTTTGGATTCGATTCCTGGTCAGGGCACATATCTAGGTTACAGATTTGATCCCTGGTTGGGGGTGTGTTCAGGGAGCAGCCAATTGACGTTTCTCTCTAATATCAATGTCTCTCTCCCCCCCTCCCCTTTTCCCATCCTCTCTCTGTCTCAAATCAATAAAATCAAATCATTGGGTGAGGATTTAAAAAAATTAAAACAAAACTATAAAGTGCTGTAAAATCTTATTCATTAGTCTGTGGCTGATATCAATGCTGACATGAGACACTGTAGACTTTCTCGTCATAGAATCATGTATTGGCAGTCATCACAGATTATTCCACCCATTAAATCGACAAATATTTATTGAGCACCTACATGTGTAAGGTCCTCTGAAATAAAAAAGACAGAATCCCTGTCCATATAGAGTTTATGTTCTAGCAGATGGAGAGATAAAATAAGCAAACAAAAAATACACAAAAGGTACAGATTATGGCGTCTGTGAAGGAAGTAGCTTGTGGATGGTCTTATAATTGGGAGGGTGATGTAACTGCGGGAGATGTGCTTACTTTGCTAGGCTGGTCCAGGAAGGCTTCTCTGAGGAGGTAACATGTGAGCATTAGAAGCAGGACAGACAAGGCACTGAAAGGAAAGGCGGAGGGAACAGCGAATGGGGGCCAGAGCATCTGGAATGTAGCAGGAGCAGAAGTAATGGTGCTAGGCATTTAAATGGCGCTCGCTGTCGGTTGTTCTGGGAAGAGGTTGGTGGGAAGTACGAGTTCCTAGGTTGTCCTCCTCGAGGTGGAACGGGAGCTGCAGAGGTGGATGCCGTCTGAGGCAGCTCCCACGGTGCAGGTGCTGGCCCGGAGGGATGGGGAATAATTTCAGGTGCTGCACAGATGAACAGCTGAAACTGTACTGTGATTATCTTTAGTGAATATATTAGAAAAGAGATGCAGAACCAGACAGGGAAGAAGATGAATGACGTCATATGTCACATGGGAAACAGTTTTATGAAATACCTCCCATTTGGTCCTTTCCTCAGCATCTCCCCTGGGTGGCCCCAGTTTCCCCTCTCCCCCCACCTCTCTCTGGTCCTAGGTCTTATCTCACCTCCCCTGAGCAGCTTCTTCGCTCTCCCTTCCCTGCTCCCCTTTTCTACCCCCATTCCTTTCCTCTGGCAGAAAGATTTAGATGTTCAGCCTCCTATTTGCATCTCATGTCCATTAACCAGCTGCATAGGATCTGCTAGACTTCAAAGGAACCTGGAAACTGTAAACCAACAGTTGCAAATATTTTCTGATGCAAATATTAATTTTTTTTGTCACACACAAAAAAAATACACTTGAAAGTCTAACCATATCTTGGTGAAAATCTGAGTCATTGCTGTGTATCCTGGGACCTCCTGCCCAGGATTTGGAAGTTCTCAGGGAGGGTGGCCTGGATGAATGAGAAGAGAGAAGGTGAACCGGGGGGCGGGGGGCTTTGCCCTGCAGTCCTCGAGGGCTCTCGCCTCACCTGGACCTGCTCCACACCCTCCTGGACTCTGGGACCTTGGGCAGTTTACTCGCTCCTCTGGGGCTCAGAGCCGTCATCTGTAAAAGCGGAGATCACATTTACTTTGAAGAGTCATGATGAGAATTAAACTAGAAGAGCTGGCACATATTAAATTTTTTATATGGTGTCAGTAAATTAGATACCTTATTACTTGCATTTCCTCTATTTTTATTTTACACTCACAATTTAAGACCTTTTAAACAATTATTATTTTTAAGAAATGTATTCAATTTTCTTTTTAAAAAAATATATATTTTATTGATTTTTTTTTTATAGAGAGGAAGGGAGAGGGATAGAGAGTTAGAAACATTGATGAGAGAGAAACATCGATCAGCTGCCTTCTGCACATCCCCTAGAGGAGATGTGCGTGCAACCAAGGTACATGCCCTTGACCAGAATCAAACCTGGGACCCTTCAGTCTGCAGGCTGATGCTCTATCCACTGAGCCAAACCGATTAGGGCTCAATTTTCATGCTATTTATTTTTTTTACATTTACCCTCTATTTGGAAATTAACAGAAATTTTCCCTTTATATAGCTTCCCCCTTTAAATTTATATGCAGTTTAAGAAGTGGGCTGATTTATAGGGGAAAAAAGTAAATAACAATACAGCTCATGAGGGACATGGAATAATATTGGGAAAAGGGCTGAAATAGATTGTAGGAAACTAAAACTGAAGAATAGAGAGTGTAGCTAGATGGTTCATTTCATTTGAAAGAGTCTATATATTATTAACCAATGTCACCCCAATACATGTAATAAAAATAAAATAAAGAAAGGGGCTATGGAAATCAGCTCATTAGCTTTCCTTTTTATTCAAGGAATAATTTTAGGGCAAATTTGCCAAACTCATTATTAAAAACAACAGCAAAAGCCAGCAGCACTACATCCAGTTTCATTATTTATTTTAGTGTTTCAGGTTTAACTGGAGATTTGCTGAGAATGCCTGCTTACCCAGAATTCAAACTGAATTATTTTACTTACTAATGGCGGACAGTGCATGAGTCTCTGAAGATTAAGGGGCACCTTTAATTAAAACCTCAAAAGAAAAATCTTCATGAACTAGGTAGAGCAACTGTTCATTAAAGAAAGATGCCGAGATACAGTGTGAAGGAACCGAGTGAGCTTCCCAGCTCCTCGTTTCCGGAACGTCTGGGCTATTCCCACGTGGAAAAGAGCCGACCTGAATGTCAGGCTCGTTGGTAACTTGGAAGACAACTTATGCTATTCTTGATGGCAGACAAAAGTGGGAGGGGGCAGGGGTTGGGTGTATATGGGGAATGAACCAGAGAGGGCAATTTTAGAACAAAAGACACTTTGAGCTCCGATCCCTCACTGCCCACCACTCCCTGCCCCTAACATTTTTTGTTGGCAAAATCTGGTTAAAAGGAACCCCTGAAGAGGGAGAGAAGGGGTTAGAGAAAAATAAGAGGTAACATTTTTTGTTATGTTCTGGGCACTATCTATATATGAACTCTTTAAATTTCCACCAAGACTGTGTAAGGTACTAATAGTATCTCCGTGTTCCAGGTGAGGAAACCAGGAGGTTAAGTAATTTGCCCAAGCTTAGGCATCCCAGATAGTAAGTTACAGAGCCAGGATTCAGGGCCCAGGTGGGTAGGTGTGCTGCTTCTGGAAGTCACTCTTAGCCACTATGCTAAGCAGCCTTTTTAGGAAGGTCACTAAAGGGCAATCCGAAGTCCAGGGGATGTGGAAGGTGAGGAGAGAGAAGGATGCTGTTGCCAGGCAACACATCTGGTTTTTCCGGCTGCTAATCGAATCTGTGTAATTGCTAGTTTGAAATTGCTGGTTTATTCCTGACTAGAGGAAGCTGCCTGGAGTTTATGTGTCTCCCGAAAGAGACAGGTGACTCTGCAGCTCTTGCAGAAGGGCTGGGGAGACATCTGGCAGAATCACCCTACCACCTGGCAGCATCTCCCCTTCTCTTCCCAGCTCCGTTCCAGGCCACACTCCCCTGAAGACGGTGCGATGATGTTTCTGGGTGGACACCGATGACGGACTCGGAACGTGGCTTCTCCCGCCTACCAGTCTCACTCTGGAATGATTTACTCTGGAATGACTCCCTACTGGCTTTGAAAAATAAACACACCCACTTACCTGCTTACCCCCACTGATTATCAGTTATCTAAAAGGGCTTTACATTTCATTATTTGCAGTTCAAAGTGAACGTAAATTCATGCTAAATTTTAAATGCATATACATATGACTTTTAATTTTTATTTAATTTTATTGATTTTAGAGAGGGAGAAAGGGGGAAATAGAGATGAGAGGGAGGGAAGGAGGAAGGGAGGGAGGGAGAGAGAGAGAGAGAAAGAAAGAGAGAGGGATATCAGAGAGAGAGAGAGAGAGAGATATCAACATGAGAGAGACACATTGATCAGCTGCGTCCCATACATGCTCCGACCAGGGATCAAACCCACAATCTAGGTATGTGCCCTAACTGGGAATTGAATTGGCGACCTTTCGGTGCATGGAGACGCTCCAATTGAGCCACACCACCAGTCAGGGAGCATACGACTTTTGTGAGAAATGGAGGGTATTGTGAAACCAAGCAAATAAGATAGTGTGATACCACTCTGACGTGTCTGAGAACCACTGATGTGAGCCCAATTCAAACAAATAAGAATTTGTTTACCTTGGCATTAATGGCACTTGGGGCCACAGAATTATTTTTTCTTTTTTTAAAGAATACTTTTTCTATTAAACAATTTTTTTCCCAATTGCAATTGACATTCAGTATTGAACCACATAATGTAGGGGGCTATCCTGTGCTTTGTAGGATGGTGAGCAGCATCCCTGGCCTCCACGCTGATGCTAGCAGCACCACTCTCTCCTATCTGAGTAGTGGCTATGGCAAAGGTCCCTTGACAGGCCTCAGCTGAGAACCAAGGAAACTACAATGTGTGTGTGTAGATATATATTTTAAAATATATTTTTATTGATTTCAGAGAGGAAGGGAAAAGAAGAGAGAGGTAGAAACATCAATGATGAGAGAGAATCATTGATTGGATGGATGTCTCCTACATGTCCTACACTGGAGATTGAGCCTGCAATCTGGGCATGTGTGCCCTGACTGGGAATCAAACCATGAGCTCCTGGTTCATAGGTCGACTCTCAACCACTGAGCCACGCCAGGAGAATGTATATTAATGTATTCTATCTAGACTTTGCAGTAGAAAATGGCATTCTTGCATTCTTCTAACATTTAAAAAATATTTTTCTTAATTACCCAATATATGAATACCTTCTCTTGGTAAAAGATTCAAACAATACTGAGTTACAGACCAAACTGTAAAAATCTGAATGCTGCCTCGACTTCATCCTTGTCTCCCGTCTGCCTCTTTCTAGTTTGCTTTCCAATAATATTTTAATTTCTTCCTTCCAATAGGTTTCTGACATCTTCATTTGGCCATGGACAGGATTTTAATAATTTCAACAACTTAAGGAGATTTTTTTTAACTTGCATGCTTCTAAAGAGCCATTTTAATTTCTCACCAAGCACAATATCTACCAACTTTTAAAATTTCTTCTGCAAAGGAGATTTGCCTATTCTCTATTCAATCATTTGTTTAATTCAGTTTGGACTTACAGATATTTATTTTATACTTTGGCTTATAATCAAAGTCTTCACAATAATTCTATAAATCTAAAACCTCAAAGTCTTTTCATAAATTAAAAAAAAAATCCCAAACAACCTCAGTAAGACCACATGGTATAGCCCAATGGTTCCCAAAGTGTGCTTCCACAGTAGCCTCCCTTGACAATCATTAGAAATGCGAATTCTGAAGCCCCTCTCCAGACCTGTTAAAGGAAAGACTCTCTTCAATGAGAGACTCTGGGGCTGGGACTCAGCAATCTGTGCTTCAGAAAGGTCTCTGGGCGATTCTGAGACTGACGTGTGAGAACTGTTGGTATGTAGATAAAAGCTCAAGACTCAAGTAAGTAAACTGGATCTGTAAGAAAACACCCAAACTAAGGCCAACCTGACTTGCCCTGGTAGAGACAGAGTGAGGATCTTATTTTCCCAGATAGAGATAGTAAGAACTCAGAGATAAGCAGGAATGCTCCATTTTAAATCTTGCTTTCCCAGTCCTTACGCTGGTGGACATGGTGGTTGAGGGTTGTTGAAGATAGAGAAGATCTGCCCTTTCCCATTGAGAAACTCATACTCTAGGATGAGAGAAAGCCCTGGTGTACTAACAATTGCACAGTGATGTGATGGGTAACATGGAAAAGTGCGTTCTCAGTGCTCCTCGAGCAAAAAGAAAGAGAAACACATTCTGCTTGGAAGAAGGGAAGGAAAGATATTCTGATAGAAGGAGTGGCATGTGCAAAGGCATGCAAATTGACTATGTATGTGTATACATATATACACACACATGTATCTCCTTGCTCATCAGCTGAGAAGGCCTGGCAGCAACAACACCCCAAAGCAATGAGCACACCTAGCACCCAGATCTTGGTTTCTAATACCATTCTCCAATGAAAGGAATGAGGACTCTTCAGAAAAATGACTGATTCTAGGGTTGGGGCAAGATATATACAAAATGTAGCATCTTATAGTGCCAGAAAGTGCTTGGAAACAGAACAAATCAAATGCACAAAACCCTGGCAATGATGTCAGCGGACACGGTAGCCAATTGAAAGATCTCCCAGTGGTCAAAGTTGGAACAATTTGAGCAACAAGATACAGTAGTGTTGGATTATAAGCCAAAGTATAAAATAAGTAAGTCCAAACCGACATAAACAAGGGATTGAATAAATAGAGAATAGGCAAACATCTTGTGCAGAAGACATTAAAAAATAATTTATGTAAACGCTTCACCCCTGAGGAAGCAGAGTGTAACTCCCTCTCTTTATAAGTGGGCTGTACATGACTACAGTATGAGAAAGAGAAAAAGGGAGTGAATCTACAGTGAAGTAGCCAAGTGATTAAGGTTAACACCAACAGTGAGAAGTCCTATTGAAAAGTATGTACGGTTGATGTGATGTGATGAGAAGGGCGCTCTAGCATAACGGGTCAACTTCCCAGGAGCACGTCACCTTAGTCAAATCATGAGAAAACAGCAGACAAGTCCCAATGGAGGGACGGTCTACAAAACACCTGACCACAGATCCTCAAAACTGTCGAGGCCATAACATACAAGGAAAGTCTGAGAAACCGTCCCAAACAAGAGGAGTGTAAGAAGCCATGACAACCAAAGGTAACGCGGTGTCCTGGATGGGACCCTGGACCAGGAAAAGGACATTCAGGGAAAACTAAGGGAGTCTGAATGAAGTGAATTTTCCATATGAAGTGAACGTATCCATATTAGCTCATTCATTGTGACAAACGCGCCATTCTGATAGGTTAGTAATAGGAAACATTGGCTGTGTGGTATGTAGGTCTTCATAATAATTCTATATTATCTAAAACTGTTCTAAAAAAAGGTTTACTTTAAAAAGCCTACAGGGAGCTAATGAATGGAGTCCCACGGAAGAGTGACATCATGTAGTATTGTATGAAATACTACAAAAAAATATTAAATTTCTGAACTCTTTGAAAGTTGTAGTGCCTACGGCTTGCAGACATTAAGATGACCATCCTGCAAAAAAGAGAAAAAAAAATCTCAAGGAGGGAGGTGGCTGAGAGAGGGGTATATAACATTCTTACGGACCTCTAAAGTGTTGGGGTGTAGTCCTCCAGAGTACCTCAGTTCCTGGCAGTGCCTTGGGAATGCTCCAGTTCTCTTTCAGGACCCTCGTGCACTTCCCTGGTTGGATCACTTCGGCCATCCGGTGGTTACACTCTCCTGGGAAAAGGATTGTGATAAGAATTCCTGGTGCGTTAGTTTTCTGTTATTATCATAGCAACCTTAGTGTTTTAATACAAAAGTTGTTATTTTACCAAATCTTTATAACACCCCTGCCTGATATCTATATTTATATCTATATCTATAAAAGCCTAATATGCAAAGTGTCCCCTCGGGAGTTTGACCAACCAGGAGTTTGATCGCTCGCTATGAAGTGTGCTGATTACATGGAGGTGGCGCAAACCAAGGAAGGCCCTGGCCGGCAGCTGGGAAAGGGTGGCTCCAGCCGGCAGCCGGCAGCCACTAGGGACCCTACCCATGCACTGGGTCTTTGTCCACTACAGAGAGAAAGGGAGAGAGATAGAAAGATCAACGATGAGATGATCACTGATGGGCCGCCTCCTGCATGCCCCACACTGGGGATCAAGCCCCGGGCATGTGCCCTGACCAGGGATGGAACCGTGACCTCCTGGTTCATAGGTTGACACTTAATCACTGAGCAACGCTGGCTAGGCTGTCTGATACATCTTTGTTACTTTTCCATTTTTACAGATGGTAACTTATTGAGGTTTACACTGTATTAAGGGGTGGTTATGTGGTGGATGGTCTCTAAAGCCACCATGTTAGCCTTGCACTGCTTTCTCCAGGAATGTTATTTCAGAGAAATAAACTTACATTTGCCATATTATTTCAGATCTCTGCCAGAGCCACTGAAGCTATATCCTAACTAATATGGCCTCCCAATACAGTCATCTTCCAAGTTCTATGATTTCTACTTCTGTAACACTACTCCTGTCCATCCCACTGTCTCTATTCTGTCATTTCACTCGTTTCTTTCTTCTCTTAGTTACCAAAAGAGCCTACGAAGTGAGATGGTCTCTAATCCACTGGTTCCAGAGGCAATTTTGCTTCCTCGGGGATATTTGGCAAAGTTTGGAGACATCTTTGGTTCTCACAACTGGAGGAGGGGCGTTCTACAGGCGTTGTGTGAAAAGAGACTAGGGATGCTGCTAACATCCTATAACGTATGGGCTTGTCCTCCACAAAAGACCTATGAGGCTTCGAATGCCAACAGTGCCGAGACTGAGAACCTTGATCTAACGTATCCCCCACTAATGTGACAGGTTCACATTTCGTATCTGACCCATGTCCCTTGTTGTGTACACCGGTCAGACTCCTGGCTTCCTATCATTGTTTAAGCAGCCTTCCTGTATTTGGGAAAATTCCAATATATATTTTTTAAGTTCCGCCTTCCCAGGATAGGAGTTCAGACCCCAAATTCCAGTCTCTTTTGCAGCCAGGATTCAGGCATGGGACGTGGTCTTCCTCATTCAGATGTGTCCCTGGGAACCTTTGATTTAGAGGTGAGCGAGGGGAGGAAACAGGCTCGTTGGAAGCTGGGCACGTTGTTGGTGCAGCAGGCTGCGTAAGTGCGTGGCACTTGGAGGTGGCAGCCATTCCCCAGTGGTGATGCAGTTTCCTCCAGGGTGGGGTGGGTGGCAGCAGCAATCCCAGTCATGGTAGTTTTCTCATCAGGCCAGTTCTTCAGCATGGTTCTGAGCTTCATTCCTGGAAGCTTAGCCTGGAGCCACTTCTCTAAGCCTTCCCAGAATTCCCTGGGCTATCCAGTATCATTTTAAAATGCTCTTTCCCCCTTAGTCACCCAGAGTCAGCTTCTATAGCTCAGAACTAAGATCCCTGGTAGGTAAAGACACCCCTGCTTAAAACTCTCCAGTAGCTTCCCATACATTCTAGAATGTGCCCCAAATCCTTTCCTTAGCCCAAGGCTAATTTTTATCCAGGGCGGTGGTACCCACTGACCTTTACCCGGGTCCTGCCACCCTTGCCTCAATCCCATATTGCTTGCTGCTATAGAACCCTACTGTCACAGCAACCCTCCTCCAAGTGCCCTCATCCCCAGGACTTTCTCTGATCTCTTTCATAAAAAACAACAATTTTTACGCTTTACTACAAGTGTCAACTCACTGTACTGTAAACTGGGTCTTTTCAATCTGAGTCCTCAGCACCTAGCACAGTATCTGGCACAGAGCTGATCTATACAGGTTTCCTCAACCAAGGCCAGGATGTGGACAAGTACTGCCACCTAGGGGGAGAAACTTTATTCAAGTTTTATGATTTGGACAATGGCTGTCAGACAAGGACGAACCTGGGTTACTCTCTCCCTCATCCAGGGTTATCTTCATCTTCCTTATCGTCAGACCCTCCCACATGGCTCTCAAGGATCCCCGTCTGTTGATTGCATTCATGCCTTTGGGTTGATCCTCCCGCGCTGAAGGGTTGGTTTGGGATCAGTAGAATAGGACAAAAGTGTTGGTGCGTGACTTTGAAGGCTAGATCACAAGAAGGCACCGTGGCTTCTGCTTTGGTCTCCCTGGCATCACTGGCACTGAGAGAAGCCAGACGCCAGGCCATGGGGGCACTCACGTGGCCTCAGGTGGAGGTCCGTGCAGTGTAAAACTGAGGCCTCCTGCCAACAGCCATGCGAGCAAGCCACGTTTGGAAGCAGATCTCCAGCCCAAGGTCAAGACTTCAGATAACTGGCCCCGTTGGTGTGGCTCAGTGGTTGACAGTCAATCTATGAACCAGGAGGTCGTGGTTCCAGTCAGGGCACATGCCTGGGTGGTAGGCTTGGTACCGCCGCCCCCCCCCCCCATTCCCACTGCATGCAGAGGCAGTTTATCAATGTTTCTTTCTCTCTCCTTTTCCCTTCCTCTCTCTGAAATGAATAAAAACCAAGCAACAAATAAAATATAT
>PVJC01054239.1:0-10579 GCA_004026665.1 Murina feae | reverse complement strand
TTTTTTTTTTTTTTTTTGTAGATTGCTTCCTAGGGATGCTGTTATGGGCTTTGAAAACTCTTAGGATGTATTTCATCGATATAATCACTAGTTTACAACACGGCATTTTAATGAACCTTTCCAACCCATTGGTACAATTCATTGCAAGACGCTAAGTGCCATGAAGCTATGGTGCCGTGTGTGTGGGTGTGCTTTTAAGTGAGGCCTTTCTCCGGAGCTCAGCTTCCTCTCCGGTCTGCTGGCACTTGAGCTTCCTTGCTGCTGGGCTCCTGTTGGACGTTGAGGCTCGTAGGCACCTGGAGTCCTTGCCCAGGCCTTCTCCCTGCCTGCCTCTCCCGTGGCTCCTGGGCAGCTCAGATAGCCCACTGCCAGCCTCCCTTTCAGCTACAGGCAGCCAGGGAGGCACTTCTGCATGGATCCAGGAAGATGTCTCTGGAGAAGCGTCCCTCCATGAGGAAAAGAAGCCTCTCCTTCCTTCCTTCCTTCCTTCCTTCCTTCCTTCCTTCCTTCCTTCCTTCCTTCCTTCCTTCCTTCCTTCCTCCTTCAACTACAGGTGTTGTACCTGGAGTTGCATTGCTACCCTGAGGGGGAAGGAAGCTCTAAGAACAGTATTTCAGAGAAAGGAAGGGATTTGGGTTTTTCATAACACACTGGACCTCTCTGAGTATCAGACACCCCCACTTTTCCGATGTGAGTAAAAATAAGCCCCTCTCTGCTTATGTTGGGGGTTGATGGCCTTTCGTGACTTGAAGTGGTAGAGGGATGTCCTGCGTCATGCACAGAATTGTCCAGACACGCGTTCAACCCTCACATTTACAGGTTGTTTTGGACTCTGGAGCCTCTTGTGTTCTGACAGGTGCATGGGGCCGCTGGTGACCATGGCTTCCCCTCCCCCATTTTCTGGGTCAGTTGGTGTTATTCTTGCTTCCTTCGTGATAACGTCCTATCCACACGCCTGCGATAAGGAGCTTATTTCTTTTGAGTCCTCAAAGTCCTTTCTGGTCGTCTGACATTTTTAGCTGCTTTGTTTCAGGGTTACTCTTTTAATAAGGACTGGGCTGAAATGCCATCTCTGGAGGACACTTTTTCACTCTCTCCTGCTTTTATGCTGAGTTTGTGTGTGTGTGTGCGCGCTCCAATAAAACTTTATCGCTCTTCACTCTCTTGTTTGGTTCATGTTTCTACCTGGACCTGTTTTCTGTTGCCTGGGAGATTTCTCTTAACATTCCTTGTGGTGACCCTATAGCTGATGAATGTTTTTCATCTTCTGTGTCTGAAAGTGTTCCCCTGTGTGTAGAATAATATTCTCAACATATAGAGTTCTAGATTGACACGGGTGTTTTCCGTCAGTGCTCTGCCCTACTCTCTTGTTATCTTCATGGCTGAGAAGAAGTCTGCTGTCGTCCTTGTGTTTGGCCCCATTTATAGAATGTGTCTGTTTTCCTCGGGCTGCTTTTGAGGCTTCTTATCAGTTTTTAGAGCAATTGGATTATTAGTTGCCTTGATGCACTTTTTTTCATGGTTTTGGACATGATTTTCATGAGCTTCTTGAATATATGCATTTATGGTTTTCATCTAATTTGGAATTATTTTGACCACAATTTCTTCAAGTAATTTTCCGACACCCCACCCTCTTTGGGGGACTCTGACTAGATATGTGTAAGGTTTTTAGAACTTGTCTGATTCACTGATGCTCCTTCTTTCTTTTGACTTTTTTTTTAAATTTCTATTTTCATTTTGGATGTTTCTATGCTTTCAAATTCACTGTCTATACCCTTCAAAAAATTCTACTTTGTTTTATGGGAGTCTAAGGAGAGAGGCTATATTTTTCTGAAGTCCTGAAGCTAAAAAGCCTCTTTTACTAACTGGATTCTACTAGTGCCCATGTAATAATATACACAAAAGAGACGATCAGACAGCAAGACTCAAAGATGACTTAAAGTTCACTTTGTCACAAATGCATTCACTGGGAATTATTGTTACTTTCTCAAGCAAAACTGACAGCCGCTCTTGTCAGAAGATTGACAGAAGCCAGAAAGGGAGGTTTACCCAGATCTGATCTGAAACAGGTGCACTCTTTTGTAATTCTAATTTTGCTAAGCGGCACTCTGAGATGAGCCCTGAGTAAAGTTCTTGGCCATCATTTTGACGATGAGGTGATGCCGTTGCCGCATTGTCCAATCAAAGTGCACATACATTAGCCATCCTCCCGCGCACCATCTGTCAATCTGGCCACTGTGCTAGATGTATTTATAAGTCAAGTATCTATGACATGGAGAACCATGTAGGAATATTCATATATGATTATGTGAAATATTTATGAACACGGTCTAATTTAGGATTGTTTTCCTGACCTATTTACAGTGTTTCTGCTTTAGATGGAATTTTTTTTTTTTATTTAAGAAAACCAAGATTTAGTTCAACTGAAACGGGAATGCCCACAGGCTCACACCACACAGACCATCAGTCCAGCTGCTCACAAGTCAGCCGAGCCCAGGGATTCCTGTGAAAATCGGGTTAGATCTACCCCTCACCCACCAAGTGGTCTGAGCTTGGCATTTGACTGTTGTTCAAATTCAGAAAAATAAACGGATTTCAAAATATTAATCCCGACGCCCGGGAAACTGCCTGTTGTTGTCTGAGGAGATGGGAGCCCCCCAGGGGGACAACGTCGCTAAGCTTCCCCTCATCCCCAACAGAGTCGAGAGGATTAAAGCATCAGCCCCACTGCTGTCCTGCATCCTGTTGGGTCTGTAAAAGGAGGGCGTTGGGTTTGATGATAATTGTGAAGGTGATTACTTTCCTTTAAGACTTAGGGTCCAACCCCTTTCTCCTCTTGCTTTCCATTTGGATTGTGTAGAGTGGATTTTATTATCTATCTATCTATCTATCTATCTATCTATCTATCTATCTATCATCTATCTATCTATTTAATATAGTTTGATTTCAGAGAGGAAGGGAGAGAGAGGGAGAAATAGAAGCATCCATGATAAGAGAGAACCATTGATCGGCTGCCTCCTGCATGCCTCACACTGAGGATCGAGCCCACAACCTGGGCATGTGTCCTGACTGGGAATCGAACGGTGACCTCCTGGTTCATAGGTTGATGCTCAGCCACTGAGCCATGCCAGGTGGGTGAATTTTATTTTTATTTCTCACTATGATTTTATTAGATAGAGTTGATCCTCATCATTTTTCCTCTCATTATATACATCACTTCCTTCCGAATTTATTAATCCAACTATTTAATTGAGTTCCTACAATTACCTCAGTACATTGAAGTTATACCATGTACTGAGATAAAAATAGGATTATTATGTATTAATAATAATACATTATTGGCCATTGTTGTTGTTGGTCCATTGGCAAACACCAACCTAGTTAATCTATAATAATAAAAGCATAATATGCTAATTAGACTGGATGTCCTTACAGACAACCTTCTGGATGAAGCCAGGGCTGCGAGGGAAGCCCAGGTCCAGGGTACCTGCTGGCGGCCAGAGGGAAGCCTGGGTCACAGGTGCCAGAGAGAAGCAGGTGCTGGCAACTGGGGGAAGGAAGGCCTACTCTTGCATGAATTTCGTGCACTGGGCCTCTAGTAGTTACTCAGCTATGGAGACTGGTCTAAATGCTGGTCTCAGGGCTGCCCCTTCACTCTTATCTCCATTGCACTTTAGTGTTCACTGTGCATACAAATGCATGGACAGCAGCATGCAGGTACAACCAGCATGCACACCTGAGGGGTGTGATAAATGGAAATTTAAAGACTGCTCCTTGGTGAAAAACTGCACAGGGTGAACATAAGATGAGGTTTTAAAAAGCTTACTGAGGCCCGGCCAGTGCTCAGTAGTTGAGCAATGACCTGTGAACCAGGAGGTCACAGTTCGCTTCCCTGTCAAGGCACATGCCTGGGTTGTGGGTTCGAACCCCAGTATCGGGTGTGCAGGAGGCAGCCAATCCATGATTCTCTCTCATCATTGATGTTTCTATCTCTCTCTCCCTCTCCCTTCCTCTTCCAAATCAATAAACATTTTTTTTTAAAAAAGCTTACTGAGTGATCTTATACATGTAGCAGTGATCTAATTCCAGAACAATGCCCAATCCAAATAAATAATTAGTTTTCATAGTCAACCTAATGAATGTCCTTCACATACCAGTAACCCATCCTATATAATAAAAGCCTAAAATGCTAAGTGTCTGGTCGTCCAGTTGGCCATTCAACCAATCAAAGTGTAATGTGCTAATGATATGCTAAGGCTGCTCAACTGCTCACTATGACATGTACTAACCACCAGGGGACAGACGCTCTGATGCGTAGGTTAGCTTGCTGCTGGGGTCTAAGGACTGAGAGAGACAGGCCAGACATGCCCTGGAGCCTTCCTACAATTCCTCCCCAGCTGGCCAGCCTCCCACATCCCTCGCTGGCCCTGATCATGCACCATTGGGGTCCCTTGGCCTGGCCTGTGCCCTCTCAAAGTCTGAGACCGCCTCAGGGATGTTGGAGAACTAGTTTTGGCCCAATCCTGCAGGCCAGGCTGAGCGGCCCCATGGGTGCACGAATTCGTGCACCTGGCCTCAAGTGTAAATATAACAGCGTGGAAACTATAAGTTATCTGGAAATACATATAAGAAAAGTTACATAGGACCTCTTTATAAAAGAGTATGTGTTGCAATAGAGGGACATTAACAAATGCATAAGCTAATTAGAAATATATTCTGTGTGTGATCCCCAAGGGGACAACTGCATGAAGCAAAGGGGAGTCCAGGGATGGAGGCCTGAGTGTCCAATGTCAGAGCCAGTGGCCAGAGGACAAAACGCCAGAGAAGACCGAGGAGGAGCCGAAAGGAGAGGAGTGAATTACGGTACACACGCCTCTACAAAAGTGCCCAGAGGGTTTTTCAAGCAAGAGATGGAGAACCTTCTCTGCTGTGGAGATGCCCTGAGCCCACACCATTGGAACTGAGGTTGGTTCTTCCATGGTCAGCGGCCAACAGAGGGCCCAGTGGAATTTCACAGGAGCAAATGTGTGACATGTGTTCAAAAGTAAGGAAAGTTTTGCTCTACCACCAAGATAAAGTGTGTGCATGCATGCTTGTGCATATGTGCACACGTATGTCATGTAAACATGACGGCAAATGTGCCCTTTCCAACCCCCTCACCAGTGCTGCAGGGTTTGGTGTTTTAGTCTCTGTCCACATAGGTGCACATGCATGTGTGCATGTGTGTGTCCTGAGAGCCATCAGCTCCGGGATTATCGATCACCATTTAAAAAAACACCCGATAGCCTTGTGTCACCCATGCCTCACTCAATATGTGGACGCATTTTTCCATGAGCCGTATTTAGAGATGTAGTGAGCTTCCCTCACTCTGGCACTTGGGGAAATACGTGCGGCTCAGTCTGCTTTGGGTCCCAAGTCCACATGTAACTCATTGCTGTTTCTGGGCTGCACGTCTATCATCTGCTGGGAGCCCAGCATTGTCTAAAGAGCAGAGTTAGTGCAGGGAAAAGGTGAGCTATGGTCGTAACTGTAACACTTCTGTTGTGAGAATATCGTCTGTACAATGATCAATATTCTCATTATGGTTATAAAAGCGATGTCACTGTAAACATGTCCATCGTACTTGTTTCTTCCTTCTAATACTTAGTGCATGTGCACAGGAGGAAAGAGGAAAACCACAGCATCCCCTCCTGTCACCCGAAAGGCTCGAGGCCCCGGCACGAGGAGGAACACACACTGGCAGCTGCAGCGACGCAGCGATATTTTTCTGAGAAATGATGACTGGATGGAATTCCAGCTTCACAGTGACCAGCTTTCATGCAAGGCATCTTCCGTTGAGATATTCCCTCAAGCCCAGCAAAGTGCCCTTTCCAGCCCCCTCGCCAGTACTCCGGGCATTTGCTGTTTTAGTCTCTGTCCACAGGATGGGGATCATTCCTGCTTGAAATCTGTGTCCAAGTGGCTGGCGGGTCAGTGAGGGCTGACTGCACCAGGAGACAGGCCCCTCTGTGGCTCCCCCATCAGCTCTGTGACCCGATGTCCCAAGGCTCCCGGGTCCGCCAGCTGGACCGTCCAGGGATCCACCCTGACACGCCCTCCCCTCCCTTCCCTTCTCCCCATGGACTCCCAATGGCCTTCTCGAGCTGCAGGAGGGTTTGGGGATCCCCATGAAAGGCCAGCTGGCAGAGGTGGCACCAGGTACCAGGGACCACACGTGACTCTAGGCCTGGTCCCGGGGCATGCAGATGCTGGGCAGCACCTGGAGGAGTCCTGAGAGGCAGCTCCCCACTGGGACCCACATGAACACCCCACTCTCCACTGGCCACAGGGGACGCCGGCTCCACCCCGCGTGGCCCCAGAGGCACCACCTTTGTGATCTCAGGGGGCAGGAAAAAGGTTTTCTTCCTTTAAGATTTGAACTTCATACAAATTAAGCCATTCTCAAGTAACGGAGAGAACCAAGTGTATCGTTCCACAGTGAAACGGAAGTGGAGATTGTTTTACAGTCATGCACACGGGCTGCCGTGTTTCACATTCCACGCTGGTTGGAAACTTCACACCATTGCTTTTCCTCCGGTTCCAGTGGCCGCGCAGGGATGCCGTGTGGTTTTTGACGATGGTAACAGGTGTGGTTCGTGCTGAGAGTGATAAAATAACGGAGCTGCTCGTTGAATCATGAGTTACCAGGTGTCTACCAAGTACATGGTTTTTTGTTTGTTTGTTTTTTATCAATCTTCACCTGAGGATATTTTTCCATTGATTTTTAAAGAGAGTGGAAGGGAGAGAGAGAAACATCGATGTGAGAGAAAACATTGATTGCTTGCCTACTGCATGGCCCTGTTGGGGCCGGGGATGGAGCCTATAACCTTATGTGCCCTTGATTGGATTCGAACCCAGGACCCTTCAGTCCACAGGCTGATGCTCTGCCTACTGAGCCAAACCAGCTGGAGCCAAATACATTGTTCTTGAGTGGGAAACTGACTGTGGAAGTGAAAGGATATGACTATTTTGCTGAAGGATTTCCAAGTTCAGTGGCCACGAGAGGTGTTTTCTTGGTTTAAAAATGAGTCTCACAGAACTCAGCAGCGACATGGTGGGCCTGAGCAAGTGCGTGCGAGGCTGTGGAGAGAGGCTCGGAGTCGCTGGTGACACTTCGGCTGAGCTTCTTCGTGGTCCCAGAGGAGACCGTGTGGAGCAGGGAGGAGGATTGTCAGGGAGGAGGGAAGCCCAGGATGGGACACTATTGGAAGGTGGGGCCATTAAAGGCACATGCATGAGTCCATGCAAAAGAAGAGGGTCACTGTTGGCCTCAGGGAAGATGAGCTAAGCCGACAGGTGGAGGAGGAACCCTAAATCTAATTCATTAAAGAGCAACAGGCAGCATGGAAGCATTGCAAGCCAGTGAGAGACATGACTCATTCTTAATTTTTTTTAAAAAAATTAAAATCTATTTTTATTGATTTCAGATAGGAAAGAAGAGGGAGAGAGAGAGAGAGAGAGAGAGAGAGAGAGAGAGAGAGAGAGATGATGAGAATCATGAATCGGCTGCCTCTTGCACACCCCACACTGGGAATCGAGCCCCCAATGCAGGCCTGTGCCCTTGACTGGAATCGAAGCCAGGACTCCTCAGGCCACGGGCCGATGCTCTATCCACTGAACCACACAGGCCAGGGCTAATTCTTAACTTTTTTAATAATGTTATTGTTTTAAATATATTTTATTGATTTTTTACAGAGAGGAAAGGAGAGGGATAGAGACCTAGAAACATCAATGAGAGAGAAACATCGATCAGCTGCCTCCTGCACACCTCCTACTGGGGATGTGCCACAACCAAGGTCCATACCCTTGACCAGAATAGAACCTGGGACCCTTCAGTCCACAGGCCGACGCTCTGTCCACTGAACCATACCAGTTAGGGCTAATTCTTAATTTTTGAAGAAATTATTTTAGCGATGATGGGGCCAAGCAGGTAGGAAGATGTGAGAACTTTAAATTGAATTTTACTCTTGGAAGTTACCATGTCGGAAGCTGTATGTTGAAGAGAATGAAAGGTTCAGGTCTAGGGAAAAGGCTAGAAGCGCGTGGGAGAGACCCCCGTCATCTCTGTTTTTCACACTCAGCTTCTGTCTCTTATCGGAGACTGGACATTAAATGCCAACTCTCACTGCCTTGGCTCTGGGAGCCTCACGATTCGCGCTGTGTCCTGGGCCCCTTCCGAGGGCCAGTGGCGGCTGTAGGCGCTCCCCAGTGATGGTGGGGCTGGACAGAACTCCAGGCTCCGCGGTGGTCATTGCTAGCCTGCCCGCGGGTTCTGTTGCTGTACTTGTCCCATTCGGCTGTGACGTATATTGATCGTGTGCTTTGGGTCATTTCACAGTTTAACTGTAATGACACCCAACCGTTTTCTTTTTTAATAAACGCGCTCAGCCTCGTTGCGATTCATAATATTTATCCAAGCAAATAATATGTTTAAAAAATATGTTTTCTAAGAAAAACGAGATGTTCGGCCAGACGGCGAGCAAGTCTATTCTAGTGTTAAGAGTTCACTTTATTTGTATCGTGTAGACTCGTTTCTCTAAGACGTATTTAGTATAAAGCAAACAAGACTTTCTCTGCAGAAAATAAATGGATGTACTAAAATATTTAGAGATTATGTCATTACTAAAGGGCTGGTGCATGAAATTTGTGCATGTAGGGGTGTCCCTCAGCCTGGCCAGCACCCTCTCCAATCCCCTGTGGGATTGGGCCTAAACCCTCTCACAGTCTGGGATCGCTGGGTCCTAACCACTTGCCTACCTGCCTGCCCGATCACCCCTAACCACCTCTGCCTGCCAGCCTGATGCCCCTAATGGCTCCCCTGGTGGCCTGATCACCCCCTAACTGAGCCTCGGACTGCTGGGCAGCTGCCATCCCTGGCTTCTCTGAGCCTTGGACCAGCCCTGGACAGCAGCAGCCACCATCTGTGGCTTGTCTGAGTCTCAGGCAGCCACTGCAGCTTTGTCCGGAAGGATGTACGGATGGTCATCTGGAATACGTCCAGTCTAATTAGCATACCACCCTTTTATTAGTATAGATATGTACTGTATGCACCTGTGTGTAAATACACGTGCACATGTCACATAAACCCACCAGCTCTGTCACAGTACTTGTGTTTTTGCTTGGTCTCTAGAATGTCTTTTTCGTCATAGGGTTCCCGTCTCTCTCTCTGCATTGCCCGTCTGTTGCTGCTCACTCCTTCTGTGCCCATCAGCACCCTCGCTGTATTAATTATACCAGCTTTATGCTCCCGAATGCACAATTCCACGTCCCTGCCATGTGTGGTTCCAGTACTTGCTCCCTCTCCTCCATGTGTGCTCTGCCTTCTGTGCGCCTTGCCCCTGCTTCCTGAGAGTGGATGCCAGGGGGCAGGGCAGGGGCCCTGGACCAGCTTCCTGTGCTGGGATGAGTGGTCTCAGCCCCATGAGGAAGGCTCAGCTGTGATGACATCCCAGTCCTGTGAGGAAGGATGCTGCACCTCTGGTCTGAGGCCCTCATACCTGCCCCTGCTCCCTCTCCATCAGGTGGGCCTGGAGGGCTGGACAGGCGGCTGGCTGCCTCCCTCTCCAGGTGACTGAGGCTGGGACAGCCAGAAGGCTGGCTTTGGTTGTCCTGAGGACAGACTCCCTGGTCGCTGTCTCTGCCTCTGTGTCCATCTCCCAGCCTGTGGGGCCCTGTGATGCCCCCAGCTCGTTACTCTCACACTCGTCTTTGCTGGGCCTCCCACAAACCCCTCCAGTGCAGCTCTGGCTCCCCTCTGGGCACTGGTCCTGGTGCCTCCCATGCTCCCTCGTGAGTCCCTCTGTCCCCAGCGCCCCCCCAGTCCTGGGGGCTGGAACCCGGTTTCCCGGTCTCTCTTGGTTCCTGGAAGAGCAGGTGCTGATGTATCAGTCCTGCAGGTTTCACTGTTAAATGGAAGGGTGACTGCCAGCTCCTCACATGTGGAACCAGAAATGGGAGGAGTGTCCCCTTCCCCCTGCCTTCTCAGCATCTCCATCTCTGCTGACCTCCCCCCGTGTCCCTGCTGGCCTCTCCTTCCCCTCAGAGCCCGTAGTCTGGTCCTCAGAGTCTGTGATAAGTCAGCACCTGCCACGCCCGGTCCTCATATGCGCTTTCTCTCCAGTGTGTGCTCACCTGCTCACGCTCTGTGGAAAGCTGTGTGTGACCACCTGGGGGACAGGCACTGCTGTAACAGGCCCCAGTGCTGTGGGGCTGGGGACTTTCCTGTGTCCTGGGAGCCTGTGCCCCTGACGTGTGCACATACCAGGGCCTCAGGTGGGGGTGCGGGTGGGGTTTTCCTCCCCCGAGTGTGGGAACATCAGCCTCAGCTGCACTTGGGTACCCTCCGCCCCCGCCCCAGTGGCTCAGGTTCTGGTAAAACTATCCCTTCCTCCTGAGGGCAAACTTGGCCAAGAACCATGGAAGCTTCCAGCATCTTCCAGAATGGCTCCTCCCCCTCCCTGTGCTGGAAGAGGGGGCACTTCGCTCTGGTATTTACTGTGGGCACCTGGCCAGCCTCTGGGAAGTGAAACTCACAGAAGTG
>PVJC01054238.1:0-10584 GCA_004026665.1 Murina feae | reverse complement strand
TTTTTTTTATTACAGGTGTTCAAAACTTTCCCCTCTGATAAACCCATAGTAAACAGATTTATATTTTCCAAAGTCCTTATGTTAACTTGTTATGACAGTTTTCAGAGTAGTTAGTGACTTGCCTAAAAGTACATTTTGAGGAAGTAATAGGTTTAGGGCCTGTGTGTCTCACTTCCATTTCTCTGCCTTTGCTCCCACCGTAGCACACTATATGAGTGCATGCCATGTACAAATCAGTAACAATGAAGAATGGAGAAAACACATAGTGAGGCAGAAACATGGGTCCATTCTTTTTCATTTAATAAGCATAACTGTGTGCATAGGATGTAAGAATTGGCCAACAAATGCATGACTTTTACAATAGGCCACAAACCCTAGAAACTTGCTGTGTTCTCAGTGCTTCAAAAACAAATTTGATAAAGTTCTTTTTCTTTTTAAAACTCTTTCATGGCCCTTCCTTGCCTAGAATAAAGTCCAACTTCTGCAGCACAGCTTACAAATGCTTGCCCTACTTTTCTCCATTCTTACAATTCCTTGCATGTTCCACACTCTCTTCACATCTGGGTCTGTGACTTTGCTGCCTCCTCTATCTAGGAAACAATGCCCCCATCCTTTGCCTGGATAATTCCTTCTCATTTATCTGGTTTCAGCTGTTGTCCCTCCCTCTAAATTAGATCTGTGTGCCCCAGATCTAAATTAAATTTACCTTCTCCATGTTTTCAGGCACCCAGTACTTGTTTTATTATAGGAGTCATAATAGGCTTTGGAATTGCCTATTTGTTGGTTTATAAGACCATCATTCTTTATGCACCATGTGTGTAGGATCTGTGTCTATCTTGTTCTTCATTTTATTTCTGGCATTTAGCACACTGCTTGGCATAGAGCAAACACTCTATATATCTGAAGAATGACTGAATAAAAAACATTCCACACTTTGAGAAAGGCCTTTAATCAGGCAAAAAACTCCACAAGGACAAATGTCATACTGATTTATTATCTTATGTGCCAGCCATTTTCTATATATTACCTCTCATTTGTGCTATTTTTATAAAAAATAAAGAAGAATATCTTGTATCTTGTGATAGAGTAATCAGTGCATCTCCCTAAGGGTATAGATCCATACCTTATTGAACTCAGGTGTGGTCATGTGAAATGGCAACGGAAATGACTAGTGTGACTTTCATGCAGTAGCTTTGTGAAGCAGGTCATGATGGCTAGCCATGTAATTGATCATTGATATGTTTCTAAAACAAGGTTTTTTCATCAGGCCCTCAAATACTGTGGAACATAGTCCCAGCTAACTTCAGCTGAGTGATAAATAAAAATGTCTGTTATTGTAAACCATGAGCATGATGTGAGATAGAAATATTTATTGTAAACCAATGTGATTTTTAGTTACAACAGCATACTGTAGCCTATCCTGACTGATAGATCTCCATTCAAACTTGCTCAAACAAAGGGAGGTTCAGTGAAAAATTCAATAAGAAAACTATCTTAGGCACAATATAGGTAAAAACCAAGACACTTAGGTTTCATTAGAACAAAAAACTAAAAAGTCAGAAAGTGGTGCTATTTTACTGGTATCTTAGAAGCTGCACAGCCTCTCACATTTCTGCTTCTCTCTGCTACCTGTTATTGTACTCCTCCCTCAATAAACTTATTTTTATACTTACTAATCTGAAATATGACCCAAATGAATAGTATCTCCAAACCTTATATCTATATGATCTTCTAGCTCAGAATCCACTACCAACTACTGCTTCTCTTCAAGTTTCTTGGTTATATTACTAAGAGATATATTTATGGTTTTAGTGCATCTTTTTGAACCAAGTCACAGACAGATGCTACTGATTAGTCAATATCACTGGTTACTAGTCTAAAGCTTGGCTAATCAGTCGTGCCTCTGTGTAGATGTGTTGGGGAGGTGTGTCGTAGCTCAGCAACAAGACATGTCCTACAGGGCTGTTTGGGGCAGCACATACTAGGTGGCAGGGTTCAGTGTTTTTAAAAAGTGTATAAAGTATGCCAATTCAGCCTGGCTGGTATGACTCAGTGGTTGAGCATCAACCTACGAATCAGGAGATTCCAGTTCGATCCTTGTAAGGGAACATGCTCAGGTTGCAGGAGTATTCTCCAGTTTGGGGCATGCAGGAGGCAGCCAATCAATGATTCTCTCTCATCATTGATGTTTCTCTGTTTTTTTTTTCTCTCTCTCTCTGTCTCTCTCTTCCTCTCTGAAATAAAAAAATATATTTTTAAAAATATTCCAATTTGCCACATTAATTTTATAAACAAAATATTATTACTATTTTCATTATTATCACATTTCAGATTATAAAACTAAAAGCAATAAGGTAACTTAGCTAAAATTGCATATTAGTAAGTGAAGGGCAGAGTGGATTTACAATGTAAATCTTGATATGTTTAGTTGACCCCAAGTTCATGTTCTGCAATATACTAAATCACCTCAAAGATTTGAACTGTCCCCATGTCAGTGAAACAAGTATGAAAAATTATAGCAAAAAATAAAATAAAATAAAAAACTATTTAAAGTTGTAATGCCTTAGCTGATTTGGCTCAGTGGATAGAGTATGGGCCTGCAGACTGAAGGGCCCTGGGTTCGATTCCAGTCAAGGGCACATGCCTGGATTGCAGGTTCAATCCCCAGTAGAGGGCATGCAGTAGGCAGCACATCAATAATTCTCTGTCATAATTGGTGTTTCTATCTCTCCCTCTTCCTTCCTCTCTGAAATCAATAAAAAATATTTTTTAAAAAGGTGTAACAAATGGGGTTATTTTAAAGGAGAAGAGTGATATGGTTAATATATACTGAAGGAGAGGAAGGGTTTCAAAGCCTCAAAATGATTTTCTTCCCAATTCACTTTTCCAATATTTTATTGTAAAAAAAGAAAAAAAAAAACAGGTACAGAACTTTATAGGAAATAGCCAATTAGCTTCTAATATTTATATTTCATTATAGTCTTGCTGTACCACATATCTATCTATGTATTCATCCATCAATCCATCTTATTTTTGACTCACTTCTAAGTGAGTTGACTGGCCCCTCTCTTCAAACATTTTATTAGTTTGATGAGGTCTGGCAAAAATATTTTCTTAAAACCATTTTAAGTCCTTGTTACTTAAAGTAAGTCCCATGAACATGAGCAGCATTGGCATCACCTGGGACTTGGTTAGAAATGCAGAATCTTCGGCTCTGCTATGGATCTACTAAATCATAATGTGCATCTTACCAAGATGTCCGGGTGAATTGTATGGGCAAAAAATATTGACAAAGACTGAGACAGATGATTCCAATGAACAATAAAGGTTAAAAAGTACTAAATTAAATAAGTAGTTTCATTATTTGTTTCTTCCACTTACCTACACTACCATCTTGGATAATTACCCATTTGAAACTCAGGATTTTTATTTATGGTAATGGAGAGAACAATAACAGCTTTGCAGAGTAGTTATAAGGGTCAGACATGATCACTAATGGAGTGGGACTGAGATATAGGTAGTTTTTGTTCCTATAGGCAAATGTATGTGTATATGGGCACAAAGGCAATGGCATCCAACTCAATACCTCCTCCCCAAACAGAGTTGTTCTAAGTTTGTCTTGTGTTATTACCTGATTTTGTCGATAATAATGAAGAAAATAATCTGGGTAAGGCCTGAAGAGAACAGATGAACAGAATTCAAGTAAGTTAGATAAAATTGATTAAAGGCCTGTATAGGGCTCTCGGCTGCATGTAAAGGAAGGAAATGGAGTTTTGAGTGAGTCTCCAGGATAAAGAGAAGTGATTAGAGATACATTTCTTTGTCATTTACAGATAAGATTTACTGACATGGGGAAGGACAATATGTGAGGGTCACTAATTCAGAGATGCCAAGAGTTCATAGAAAGAGTAAAGTGACTTGGCAATGGAATTTATTGGAAATGACCTAACATTTACTGAATGAACAGGCAGCATCACACTAAATACAAGTTATTTGCTGATAAAGAATGGTAGAGAAGAAATCACACATAAAAAAAGAGGGAGCAAAAGGTAGCTTGTTTCAGTTGTAAAGGAGAAATGGAAGAAAAGAGAAATAGATCACAAATCCCAGGAGCTCAGGGCATAAAGTAAAGTGACACATTGCAGAGTAACAAAATTCAGAAGGAAAACAAAACAACCCCCCTGAGCATTTCCACAGCAAATGCATGCTTCTTAGGGCTCACAAGTAGAAGCATACAATCAATAGTCCCCAAACAACATCATTGTTGAATACTCCAGTATTATTACTCAATTCTGTATTATGCCAGCACCTCTTACATCTACAGAACATACTTTGTCTCCTGAATTGGGCCAAAGTCCTTCCAGTGACTGATTCATCTTACCAACCATCCTTGTTGAGTCAATGTTTACCTTGTTTGTTGTTATTTTTTGTAAGTATGTGTTTTCCCTTTTCTTTTTAAGCTCCTTTAAAGTAAAAACAAAATGAAGAGGGGGAAACTTTGACAAGTAGGAAGTCCCAATACTGTAGGGCAGAACCTAAGGCCATTTGCATTACACCCTAAACATTATGAGTAACACCAAACCTTTGTTTCCTGCTCCAGCTTCCTAGGGGGTCATGGTATTGCTATGGTTAAGATGTCCTAAATGCTTTAGGCACATTCTCAAAAGTACCACCTGACAAATGCATTCTTTTTACCAGATGTTCCTCTTTCTCATCAGCAATTGTGGATGCTATTTTAAGCCTGGGCTGAGTTTTCTTTCCACAGCAGGGCTGTTGATTCTGTTTCTTTTATTCTACTTCCATTTGTTTAAAAAAGACTCATTTCAAAAAATTTCTAAAGGTGCCTTCAGCAAATTTCAAAGATATTTCTTCCTAGTCATCTAAATAGAATAGGCCAAAGAATGCAGCCTTTAGACATTCTTTTAAAGGTTAGTATTTGATTTAGGAAAAACAATCTCAACCACTGTGATTTAAAAGTAAAAAAAAAAAACTAAACTGTCTAAGAATGGAATATTTTCCTTTTAAAAGTTAAGAAATCAGTGATGAACAGGCAATGGGAATGATATATGAAGTATCTAGCATAAATAAAATCCATCTTCTACAGAAAATGTATGTTAACTTCAAAATCATACTTTTGTTCCTTCCCATCCATAAGATGTTGTAAGTGACAGTGGGTAAAGCAGATAGTTTCCATTTGCCTTTCCAGATTTGCTCTCCAACCTTTCCTATCCTACTCTGGGCATGGGCGCTGTCTGTTTGGAAATGTGTTAACAGTGTTCCTTGTCCTCTGGGCAGCTGGGCTTAGCCAATGGGAGGTACTGGGAGGATATATGAGGGCAAGAGGAGGCAGAAGTCTGGGTATTTATCTTCCAGGCTCTTTCCCTACTGAATCACCTCTGATTGGCTGTGTTCCTCTACTGACATCTACAAGTCCTGTTGGACTGCTTCATCTTACAACCACTCTCTTCATAGTGTGTCATCTGACTCCTTTCCTTCTCCCTTAGGTACAGGAATAACAAGAACACCCAGTGTTCCTGGCACCTGAGTGTTTCACAACCCATATTGGTCTCTTTCACTCCTGTCCACTTTTGTAAATATTCCTTCTTTAAACTTACTTAAATTTCCCCATTTGAATCTTTCCCTTGCTTCCTACTGGTGCCCTGACTAATAAAAAAGAGTTTAGCTTCATTCATTCATTCACTTACTCACTCATTCATCTCTACTCCTTTATTGATTTATTCATTCAATAAATATTAAATATCTACTATGTGCTCTCTGTTGTTCTGGGCTTTAGGAATATAAACACTGGTTACTGTTTTGTTTATTTTTAAAAGTATGAAATCTCTGTCTTTAGAAAGGTTAAGTATGACAGGGGCTACAGATAATACATAAAAGTAGTAGCTAAATTATTAGAAGGTGGAAAGTGCTATGTAGATACTGGTAAAATAGAAGAGGAAAGAGGGATAGAAAGCATATATATATATATATATATATATATATATATATATATATAGAGAGAGAGAGAGAGAGAGAGAGAGAGAGAGAGAGAGAGAGAGAGAGAGAATTCTTTTAGATAATGTGGTTAGGGAAGGTCTGAGAAGGTAGCATTTTGATAAATATTGTAAGAGAATAGAAAAAAAAACACAAAGAGATATCTAGGGAAAGCACTATAGGCTGAGGAAATAGCAACTGCAAAGGTCCAAGGGAAGGGGAGTGCACGAATGTTTGAGGACAAGAGGGTGGTATTCTGTGAGATGAATTCAGAGCACTAAGGGGGTTCCAGGATATAATTGGCAAATAAGTCATAGAAAGACTTTGACTTTTACCCTGAGTTAGGCAGGGAGCCATTGGATGGTACTGAGCAGAAGAATGACATATGAAACTTTGGTTTTAAGAGGAGTACTCTGGATGCTGTGCTGAGAATAGACTATATGGGAGTGAGAGTGAGAGATCAGAAAGACCAATTAGGAGGCTATTGCAGTGGAGAAACTTTGATGCCTTAGAGAAGGCAGAAGAGAAGATGCAAAGTGGACAGCTTCCAGATATGCTTTAGAAAAAAAAACACTTGACAAATTTGTTGATAGACTGGATATAGTGTGTAGTACAGACTAAATATTGGTATCTCCCCAAAAGTCATATTTTGAATTCCTAACCCTCAATGTAATGTAATCAGAGGTGGGCCATGCCTTTGGTATGTGATTGCTGAGAGCTCCCTGGTTCCTTCTACCAGGTGACACAGTGAAAATATGGTTGTCTGTAAACCAGGAAGCATGCCCTCAACACACACTGAATATATTGGTACCTTGATCTTGAAATCCTCAGCCTCTGGGACTATGAGAATTAAATTTATGTTGTTCATAAGTTACTGAATCTATGGCAGTTTGTTAGAGTAGCCCAAATGCACAAAGAGAGTGCATGAATGAGTACATTTCAGAACAACTCCAGAGCTTATACACTGACCTAGTGGAAAGATAAGTACCCTTTAAGTGAGATGGGAGAGATAGTAGGAGGAGAAGGTTTGGGAGTGAAGAGTAGATCTTATGCTTAAGCATATTGAAAATTTGAGATGTCTATGAGACAGTCATGTGTAGATGTTACAAAGACAAATTGGGTAGATGAATCAAGAGTTTAGAGAAAAGTCTTAGGTAATCTAATAAAAGAGTAATATGCAAATTAACCACCACTTCAAGACACCTAAGCCACACCCACCAGCCAATCAGAGTGACTATATGCAGATTAACCCAGCCAAGATGGCGGTTGATTTGTATACATAGGCGTGGAGCGAAGACTGAAGACAGCCTGGAAGGAAGCCAAGTGCTGCAGAAGGGTGCCAAATGGCAGAGAAGGGAGGAAGCAAGGCAGCGGAGATGGGAGGGAGCAAAGTGGCCCAGAAGGGAGGAATCAAGGCAGTGGAGATGGGAGGAAGCGAGGCTTCAGGCAGGCTTCGCTCCCTTCTCTGCTTTGCTTTGGCTCAGGAAGCCCTATTCTTGCAGGAATCTTCCTGCAATGGGCTTCTAGTATAGAAATAATAGGTATTAGTTTTTATATTGTTTGGGGGGGAGTGGTCATAAGATGGATGAACATATCAAGGCAGGAAGCCTCATGAGAGAAGAAGCAAAAGGAATGAATTTTAGGGTACTCTAACAGTAAGACATTATGAAAATGAGGAGGAATTGGCATGAAAGACTAAGAGTATCTAATAATGTAGAAAGAAATCCTGGATATCATGGAATCCTAGAAGTCAAGTGAATACAGTATTTCAAGAGAGTGACTGTGTCAAATGTCCCTGACATTGTAAGACAAAGATTGAAATTATCTGTTAAGAGTGCGAAATCTCAGAGGGAAGGCTAGGGAGGGTGGGTGGGTGGGAGGTAATCAACCAAAGACCTTGTATGCGTAACTCATGGACATAGACAATAAGATGGTGAAGGCTTGAAATGGGGGTGGGAGTGGGTTGGAGGGGGTCAATGGGGGAAAAATGGGGCTTATGTAACACTTCCAACAATAGAGATTTTTAAAAAGAAAATTGTCTGTTCGATTTAGTAACATGGTGGTCATTGGTGATCTTCCAAAGAGTAGTTTCTAAGGAGAAGACAAAGGAGAAACCTTATTGGAATGGGTTCAAGAAAAAATGTGAAGTGATAAACTGAGGATAAGAGCATAGACAATACTTTTGAGGATCTTTGTTTAAAAGAAGAATAGAAAATTAGGCAGTAACTGGGTAATAAAATGCTACTGAGAAGAAAATTAACATCATGTTTGTGGTGCAGGTGGGGAGTATCTAACAGAGATTGCAAAGCAGTGTTATACATGGTAATGAAGTAAGAATTTCTGGAGCAATGTCCTTGAGGAAAAGGGGGATGGTACAAAATTTTACTTGTGAAGCAGCCCTTGCTAAGGGCATGAATTATATGAACAGTAACAGGAATAAATACAGGCAGGTGAGTACATGTAATGGAAGTATGTAGAAGTTCTACCTATTCTTCTATTTTCTCATTAACATATCAACAAGATTGTCAGCTGAAATTGAGAATGGATAAGTGGTGTTGGAGATGTGAGAAGGAAAAAAGTGAAATAGTAATCTAAAAAAAGTTGAGAGTTAATGGACAAGGAAAATATAGTAAGATTTCTATGCATCACTGAACGTCTATTTGAGTTTAGTGGTCATGAATTTAAAGTGAGTCCAATAAGCATTGCTGTGTTCTTTTCTCTGGACATAATTAACATCATGATTGTAAACATGGAATGAGAAGAGAATTCTATTTAACCAGGTTGTGGTTTAGCACAAGTGGCATAGATTGTTTCCTGGGAAATAAACTCTAACGCAGACATTTGCTTATAGGTGGAGTTTTTAGGGAGCACTCTTGGGAAAAACACTTCTAAGTAAGAAAAGCAGATTTGAGAAGGAGAAGTTGAACTAATCCCTGGTATGGCTTTTCAGAGGTCCTCAGTATTCTGAGACTGGAATGACCCTTGAAGAATGTCCTCAATTTAAGAAAGGGGGTGTAGAGCCTGTACCCCCATATCCACCAGTAACTACATGTGGTCTGCTCTAGGGGTGAGGGCCACTTTGGGCAAGGAATTTTAGGTGGATGAGGAAAATGCCTGGGGAGGGAATCATTTGGGAGTCACCAGAGGCAATAGTTCTTGTAGCAGGAAAAATAATTACCTCAGGGTCAACAAGGGAGATCTGGAAAGCATACCACAGAATTCATTACAGTCCACTCCTTGTGCCATTTAAATCCATTAACTTTACATGATAAGTTCTCACTGTTTGAGACCAACTTCTCCAGGATTCCAGATGGTCTATTTTATTGGGGAAATTTACAAGACAAATATTGGTAGGATGAGCTATTGTTTCTACTACTGCTGCTGGTCTTGGAGCCCAACTGATACTCAGTCTTCATCCTCTATTACCTGTTCTAGACTACTCTTATCCTTGATGAGCACCTGGGTTAGTCTAGATGGTTAACTTAATAGAGGGATGCAAATCCATGCAAATTTGAACCCCTGGTCACCAAGCTCCTTGGGGACCATGACCACTGCACCTGTTCCCTAACTGTGAAAAGTTGGGAAATGAGTTCTGTGGCAGAAAGATATTAAGGTGATCTCCATGGTTCCCACCTGCTGTGTGTATGCAGTCTCCTCCCCATAAATACAGGTGGAATCTGTGACTTGCTTTTAACTAATAGACTATGGTGAAAATGATGAGATGCTTCTTTAATGATTACATTGAAATATATAAGGCTCTGTATTGCCAGTAGACTTATTTTTGCTCTTCTGCTGGTCCTATACTTCTATATAGTGAGACTGTCTATAAATATATGGCAGGAATCTATGGATGGTCTCTAGTAGCTGAGGGCATCCTCTGAATGACAGCAGAGAAAAGCTGAAGCTCAAAATTTTACAGTTGCAAGGAAATCAATTCTGAAGCGACCTTAATGAATCTGGAAGCTGATTCTTTTCCAGATAAGCAAGGGGGAGCATTAGCCTTTAACAGAAAGAAATGGGTCACGGCTACAGTCAAAGAATGCTCAGGGAAATCTAGGCATTCAAACTTTTCAAATGCCTATATACTCCCATCTCAAGTCCCAGAGTCACATTACTTCCCAATCATGGCCTTAACCTTGGTGCAGCAAACTTTGCAGGTTTCAAAATTCAACCTTATATGGCACCTCGCTGCCAATGAAATCCTGAGCCTAATATTTAGTTTTCTTTTTTCTCCAGCTGCAACAGATGACAGATTCTTTGCATGCTGTCAAGGAGCCTTTCACTGTTTGCCTTAAATAGATGATTTCTAACCCTTGGCCTTTTGCTATCTTTCTACAATGCTTTAACAACCCCCAGTAATAGCAATTCAACAGTATCTAATCTAATAAAAGAGTAATATGCAAATTGACCTCACTCCATTACACCCACAAGCCACACCCACCAACCAATCAGGAGCAAATATGCAAATTAATTCAACTAAGATGGCAGCAGCTGGAGTTGCCCTGGGCAATGGAGTAAGCCAGGCTCTGCAGGCCCTGACCTCTACTCAAGGCTACAAAGTTTCAATTATAGAAGATAAACCCCAGATACCTG
>PVJC01054237.1:0-10571 GCA_004026665.1 Murina feae | reverse complement strand
AGCTAAAAGAGTTCATCACCACCCAACCAGTATTATATGAAATGCTGAAAGGTATCCTTTGAGAATGAGGAAGAAGAAAAAGGAAAGTAAAAATTATGAACAACAAATATATATCAACGAGTGAATCTAAGAATCAAGTGAATAAAAAATCTGATGAACAGAATAAACTGGTGAATAGAATAGAATCAGAGGCGTAGAAAGGGAGTGGACTGACAATTTTCGGGGGTTAAGGGTGTTGGGGATGCGTGAAGAGACTGGACAATAATTGTACACCTATGGATGAGGACAATGGGGGGGCAAGGTCAGAGGTTGGGGTGGGAATTGGGAGGAGGGGAGCTATAGGGGAAAAAAGAGGAACAACTGTAATAATCTGAACAAAAAAGATAAATTTTAAAGAAAAGTATGAACAACAAAGTGACAACAAATACATATCTATCAACAAGTGAATATAACAAGTCAATAGAAATATCTGATGAACAGAATAAACTGGTGAATAGAATAGAAGTAAGGGCATAGAAAGGGAATGGACTGACAATTCTCAGGGGAAGGAAGCATGAGGGATATGGGAAGAGACTGGACAAAAATCTTGCATGTATGGATGAAGACAGTGGAGGTAAGGGCACAGGGTGGGGGGAACCAGGTGGAGGGGAGCTATGGGGGTTAAAAGAAACAACTGTAATAATCTGAACAACAAAGATTTAATTTTCAAAAAAAAAGAAAGAAAGAAACCACACACTACCCAGACCCACAGGAAGGCTGGCTGAGTGAAAATTCTACAACTATAAAGAGACTGAGACTCAGAGGAGGTGCGGAAGTAAAGTGCAGAGGGATGGAGGTGCATGCTAAGGGGGCTTGCGGAAAGGGCTGGCAGCATTTCGTACCAGAGGAAGGCACAAGCTCCCAATAACTCTGAACTCCAGTTCCAGGCTAGTTTCTGGGGACTCAGACTCATACAGGGAGGAGCTGGACTGTCTGGCATTGTCTGGCACCGTCTGGCACCAGGAGGACCTTCAGAGCAGCTTTCTCTTGGCAGTGCTGAGGGTCACTGAGACCTGGTGCCTCTTAGGGCAGGGCTGAGAATCAGCCGTAGCTGGTTGTTCCACCCTATAGATTCCCCGAGACCCTGCCCCACCCAATCTGTGAGCAGAGGCTTTTGCATATAAGAGGCTGGGAAGCCTCAGGCAGAAGCTAAATAGCATCTTAGAGATCCAAGAGACAGTATACCCAGTGGTCAGAGCAGGACCACCCAGGCTACAGCTCCTCAGAATCATAAGGAACACACTGAGGGGGCAGACTCAGTGGGCACCAAAGCCCCACTGAAGCAAGTCCTGCCCCATAAAGGTGTCTCCAGCTCAGAAGTTCTCCCAACATAGACACAGCTGATTCTCACAGCCAAGTGGCCTGGAGGTCAAGTCCTCTCAGTGATACCAATAGCAATCAAAGCTTAGCTACAACAAGACTGTGCACAAAGCCTAGAAAGCAGTGCACCAAGAGTATCCACCTCAGGTAATTGAGGAGACTGAGCCACTGGGCCCTATAGCACACCTAGCACAGTAAAGCAGCCAGGGAAGCAGCCAAAATGTGGAGACAAAGAGACAGATCACAAATGACAGAAATGGAGGAAAGCAAACTACTGGATATAGAGTTCAAAACCACGGTTATAAGGTTTTTCAAGAATATTCTAGAGACTGCTGATAAATTTAGTGAGACTCTCGAGGATATGAAAAAGGACCAGTTAGAAATTAAGCATACTTTGACTGAAATAAAGAATAATATACAGAGATCCAACAGCAGACTAGAGGATCGCAAGAATCAAGTCAAACATATGAAATACGAAGAAGCAAAAAACACCCAGCCAGAAAAGAAAAAAGAATCCAAAAATATGAAGATAGTGTAAGCAGTCTCTGGGACAACTTCAAGCATACCAACATCAGAATTATAGGGGTGTCAGAAGAAGAGAGGGAGCAAGATATTGAAAACCTATTTGAAGAAATAATGACAGAAAACTTCCCCTACCTGGTGAAAGAGATGGACTTACAAGTTCAGGAAGCCTAGAGAATCCCAAACAAAAGGAATCCAAGGAAGACCACACCAAGACACATCATGATTAAAATGCCAAGGGCAAAAGACAAAGAGAGAATCTTAAAAGCAGCAAGGGAAAAGCAGTCAGTTACCTACAAGGGGGCACCCATATGAGTGTCAACTGATTTCTTAACTGAAACTTTGCAGGCCAGAAGGGAGTGGCAAGAAATATTCAAAGTAATGAATAGCAAGAACCTACAACCAAGATTACTTTACCCAGCAAAGCCATCATTCAGAATTGAAGGTCAGACAAAGAGTTTCACAGACAAGACAAAGCTAAAAGAGTTCATCACCACCCAACCAGTATTATATGAAATGCTGAAAGGTATCCTTTGAGAAGAGGAAGAAGAAAAAATAAAGATAAAAATTATGAACAACAAATACATATCTATCAACAAGTGAACCTAAAAATCAAGTGAAAAAAAAATCTGATGAACAGAATAAACTGGTGAATAGAATAGAATCAGGGGCATGGAAAGGTAGTGGACTGACAATTCTTGGTGGAAAGCAGGTGTGGATGGTGTGGGAAGAGACTGGTCAAAAATCATGCATCTATAGACAAGGTAAGTTGGGGGGGTAAGGGCATGGGGTGGGGTGGTAACTGGGTGGAGGGGAGCTATGGGTGGGGGGAGAGGAACAAATGTAATAATCTAAAAAATAAAGATTTATTA
Source organism: Murina feae (assembly GCA_004026665.1). Classification (NCBI taxonomy): domain Eukaryota; kingdom Metazoa; phylum Chordata; class Mammalia; order Chiroptera; family Vespertilionidae; genus Murina; species Murina feae. The sequence goes on along the minus strand of PVJC01054237.1, from coordinate 7,818 downwards.
AATAAATAAAATTAAATTGAAGGTGAAATAAAAAACTTTCCAGACAAATAAAGGTTAAAAGAGTACATTACAACCAAACCAGCAATGCAAGAAATATCAAAGGGACTTCTTTAAGAAGAAGAGTATGAGAGAGAGGGAATCATAGCTATAAAGAAAATAAAAATGGCTATAAATAAATACCTATCAATAATAACGTTAAAAATAAATGGACTAAATGCTCCAGTGAAAAGATATAGGGTGTCTGAGTGAAGAAAAAATGACCCATATTTATGCTGTCTACCAGAAACCCACCTCAAGACCTAGAGATACACACAAACTCAGAGTGATATGATGGAAAATATATTCCATGAAAATGGAAATGAAAAAATAGCTGCGGTAGCAATGCTCATATCAGATGAAATAGACTTCAAACCAAAGGCCATAACAAGAGGCAAAGAAGGCCACTTCATAATACTAAAGGGGATGATTCAACAAGAAAATGTAACCCTTGTAAACATAGATGCACTCAATACAGAAGCACACAAGTACATAAAAAAACTCCTGATGGACTTTAAGGGAGAGATTAACAGAAATACAGTCATAGTAGAGGATTTTAATACCCCTCTAACATCACTGGATAGATCTTCCTGACAAAAATGAACAAGGAAACAGAGGCCTTAAATGACACACTAGATCAGATGGATCTAACCAATATTTACAGAACATTTCACCCCAAAGCAACAGAATATACATTCTTCTCAAGTGCACATGGAACATTTTCAAAAACAGACCACATGTTAGGGCAGAAAACAAGTCTATACAAATTCAAAAAGATTAAGATAATACCAAGCATTTTCTGAGCTCACAATGGCATGAAGTTAGAAATCAACTACAATAAAATAAAACACTTCAAGAACACTCAAATACATGGAGGCTAAATAACATATTATTAAACAACGAATGGGTTACTAATGAGATCAAGCAAGAAATTAAAAACTTATTGGAAACAAATGAAAATGAACGCACAATAACCCAAAGCCTATGGGATATGGTGAAAGCAGTCCTGAGAGGGAAATTCATAGCTCTACAGGCCTACCTTAAGAAACAATAAAAAGGACTCATAAACTGCCTAACCCTACAACTAAATGAATTTGAAGGAGAATAGCAAGCAAAACTCAGAGGAAGTAGAAGGAAGGAAATAACAAAGATCAGAGTGAAATAAATGACACAGACAAAACAAAATACAAAAACAAAAAATAGTACAAAAGATCAATAAATCCAAGAGCTGGTTCTTTTAAAGGATAAACAAAATTGATAAACCATTAGCCAGACTCATCAAGAAACAAAGAAAGGACCCAAATAAATCAGAAACAAAAGTGGAAAAGTAACCACCAATACCACAGAAATACAAAGGATTGTAAGAAAATACTATGAAAATACTTCATAGTATTTTCTTACAACAAGCTGGACAATGTGGCTGAAATAGGCAAATTCTTAGAAAAGTACAATCTCCCAAAACTAAATCAGGAAGAATCAAAAAACCTGAATAGGCCAATAATAACCGATGAAATAGAAGCAATAATCAAAATACTCTCAGCAGCAAAAGCCTGGATGGCTTCACAGGGGAGTTTTTCCAAACATTCGAAGAAGAACTAACACCTATATTCCTCAAACTATTTCAGAAAATCCAAGAGGAAGGAACACTTCCAAGTTCTTATTATGAGGCCAGCATTATCCTAATTCGAAAACCAGATAAAGAAAGCACTCGACAAAATCCAACACCCATTTTTTATAAAAAGCAAAGTTGGAATAGAGAAAGCATATCTCAAAATGATAAAGGCCAGCTCTGGCCAGTTTGGTTCAGTGGATAGAGCATTGGCCTGCAGACTGAAAGGTCCCAGTTTGATTCCAGTCAAGGTCATGTTCCTTGGTTGCAGTCACATCCCCACTAGGAGGTGTGCAGGATGCAGCTGATCGATGTTTCTCTCTCATTGATGTTTCTAATTCTCTGTAAAAAATCAATGAAATATATATTTTTTAAATGATAAAGGCCATATATGACAAATTTACAGCCAACATAAAACTAAAAGCATTTCCCTTAAGAACAGTAACAACACAAGGATGTCCACTTTTGCCACTAGCACTGGAAATCCTAGCAATCAGACAAGAAGAAGAAATAAGAGGCATCCAAATTGGAAAGGAGGAAGTGAAACTGACATGATATTGTTCATAGAAAACTCTAAATACGCCACCAGGAAACTACTAGACTTAATAAAAGAATTAAGCAAGGTAGCAGGACACAAAATCAACATCCACAAATTGATGGCATTTTTATTTACCAATAATGAACTCTCAAAAAGAGAAACTAAAAAAGCAATTCCATTTATCATTGCAACAACAACAAAAAGATACCTAGGAATAAACTTAACCAAGCAAGTAAAAGACCTGTCCTTGGAAAACTATAGGACATTGGTAAAAGAAATAGAGGAAGATACAAACAAATGAAAGCATATACCATGTTCATGGATTGGAAGAAGGAAGATTATTAAAACGTCTATACTACCCAAAACAATTACAGGTTCAACACAATCCCAATTAAAATTCCAATGGCATACTTCACAGAGTTAGAACAAATACTCTAAAAACTTATATGGAGCTGTAACAGACCCCGAATAGACACAGCAATCTTGAGAAAGAAGACTAAAGTAGAAAGTATCACAATTCCAGATATCAAATTATACTACAAAGTCATTATAACCAAAACAGCCTGGTACAGACACAAGAACAGGCATATAGACCATTGGATCAGAGTAGCGACCCCCAAAATCAACCCAAGCCATTATGCTCAATTAATATTTAACAAATGAGGCAAGAACATAAAAGAGAATAAAGACAGTTTTCAACAAATGGTGCTGGGAAAACTGGACAGATACAAGCAAAAAGATGAAACTAGACCACCAACTTACACCATACACAAGAACAAACTCAAGGTGGATAAAAGACATAAATGTAAGGCATGAAACCATAAAAATCTTAGAGGAGACCATAGGCAATAAAATCTCAGACATCTCATGTAGCAATATGTTTATGGATACATCTCCTAAGAAAAATGAAACTAAGGAGAAAATAAACAAATGGTACTACATCAAAATAAAAAGCTTCTGCATAGCAAAAGAAACCACCATCAAAATAAAAGTAGAAACCACTGTATAGGAGGACCTATTTGCCAATAATACATCTGATAGGGGATTAATATCCAAAATATATAAAGTACTCATCCAACTCGACAAAAAATCCAATTAAAAAATGGGCAGAAGACCTGAATAGATGTTTCTTCAAAGAGGATATACAAATAGCCAAGATACATATAAAAAAAATGCTCAAAGTCACTAATAATCAGCAAAATTCAAATTAAAATCACAATGAGATATCACCTCACACCTGTCAGAATGGCTATCATAAAAAAAAATCAACGAACAACAAGTGCTGGTGACGATGTGGAGAAAAGGGAATACTAGTTCACTGATGGTGGAACGCAGATTGATGCAGCCACTAGGGAAAACAGTATGGAGTTTGCTCCAAAAATTAAAAATGGAACTTCCATTTGATCCAGTGATCCCACTTCTGGGAATTTATCCTGAAAACACCAAAACATAAATCAGAAAGAATATATGCACCCTTATGTTCATAGCAGCATTATTTATAACTAGTGGCCCAGTGCACAAAATTTGTGCACATTAAAAGGGGATTAATTAAGAAAATATTTTTAAAAATATATTTTAATATTGCTATTTGCCCTTTCTCTATAATAGAAGTGTCAGAGATTAAAGAAAATTAGTAAAATGTATATAAAAATCTTCCTCCTGTCAGAGTCTGGGGTGCACCATGGAACCCAGAGTCAAGTCTTCAACCACCCACGTGCACCTCAAAATCGCTCGAGACCCAAACCTGGACAGCCCCCCTTCATTGGGCTAGATCCAGACCCGGCTGGTCCCACCCTGTCAAGCCCTGCCAGGTGGGGGGGTGCAGCCTCAGGTCCCCTGGGTGCCAGGGCAGGGGGGCACGGCCTGAGGTCCCCCATCAAGCCCTGCTGGGCAGAGGGAGTGGCCTGTGATCCCCCAGCCTGGCGCCAGAACAGGGGGCACAGCCTGAGGTCCCCTGGCCTGGTGCTGGGGTGGGGGGCATGGCCTGAGGTCCCCTGGCCCAGCACCAGGGTGGAGGGCACACCTTGAGGGCCCCCATTAAGTCCCGCTGGGTGGGGGGCACAGCCTCAGGTCCCCTGGCCTGGGGCCAGAGCAGGGGGCATGGCCTGAGGTCCCCTGGCCTAGCACCAGGTAAGAGGGTACAGCCTGAGTTCCTCTGGCCTGGTGCCAGGATGGGGGGAGCAGCCTGAGGTCTCCTGTCAAGCCCTGTGGGTGGAAGGCACGACCTGAGGTCCCCTGTCAAGCCCCATGCAGGAGGTGGGTGGGCACGCAGCCTCAGGTCCCTGCTGATTGCTCCTTAAGGCTTTTTGTGGGAACTTAGCCTCAGCTGTGGGTGCAAATTGACCAGAGTGATGGTAAATTTGCATATTCCCTCTTTATTATATAGGATAGCTAAGATTTGAAAACAGCCCAAGTGCCCATCAGTAAAGGAATGGATAAAAAGCTGTGGGACATTTACACTATGGAATACTATGCAGCTGTAAAAAAAAAGGGGGGGGGTGTCTCTTACCCTTTGGGACAGCATGGAATAGACCTGGAAAATGTTATGCTAAGTTAAATAAGACAAACTGAGAAAGACAAATATCACCAGATCTCACTTATTTGTGGAATCTAATGAACAAAGTGAATTGACCAACAAATAAGATCTGAAGCAGGGGTGCATGGAACAGACGGACATACCTTGATGCATAGATAAGAAGAGATAAACCAAAGAACTTACATACTTACTAAAGGCCCAGTGCACAAATTCGTCTACAGGTGGGGTCCAGTAGGCCTACCCTAATGGGGACTGATGGGGGCCGATGGGTGCTGGGCCAGCTGGGGGGAAGGGATGCAGGAGGTTGGCCAGCCTCCCCCCCCCATTGGGAGAGGTGTTTGGGAAGGGGGCAGGGAAGCAGGGGGGCCGCAGGAGGTTGGGGGGGCCGATCAGGGCCCCTGTTGGGCCTGTTGGCCACCACAGTGTGCGTCTTAGTGACTAGTTGTTCTGTCGTTTAGGTTGATGGGCTTCTTTTTTTTTTAGATTTTATTATATTTTTATTTTCTTAGATTAAAAAAAAAATATATATATATATATATATATATATATATATATATATATTATTGATTTTTTTACAAAGAGGAAGGGAGAGGGGATAGAGAGTTAAAAATATCTATCAGCTGCCTCCTGCACACCCCCTACTGGGGATGTGCCCACAACCAAGGTATATGCCCTTGACTAGAATCGAACCTGGGACCTTTCAGTCTGCAGGCTGACGCTCCATTCACTGAGCCAAACCAGTCAGGGCTGGTTGCTTGGCTTTTACATATCTAGATACGCATAACCCATGGACACAGGCGATAGAGTAACAAAAACCTGGAGGGGTAGGTAGGCGATGGGAGGAGGGGAGGTGAAGGGGGGAAATGGGAGACATCTGTAATACTATCAACAATAAAAATACATTTTAAAAATATTGTGAGAAGGAATTCAGACAAGTGACAGAGAACAGTGTTGAAACAATGCAAGCAAATATTTATTAAGGAAGGAAAGCAAGAATTTATTAAGAGTGTACTTGGCACAGAGAGTAGGGGGGTGAGGGCATGTGCTGGGGGCGGGAGTGGTCAGGGAGAGATCAATGGGGGGAAAAGGAGACATATGTAATACTTACAACAATAAAAAATTTAAATTAAATAATTAAAAATTTTAAAAAGCACACGTGGTATAAAGCACAAATGGAAAACTCAGTCTGAGTGCTCCACGTAGTGGGGGTTCAAGGTGTTTTATACACTTTCCCCCTTTAGGTTTTAAGGTTCCCCTGCCAGATATCTTGGGTAGCAGACTAGGTTTCAAAGTCCCCTTCTACATTGTTGTGGCTTATCTTGGTATGTGTATTCATGCATCTAGTCTTGTCTGGCAAGTCTTACGATGGTTGACTTCTTTGTTAAGTGGGTGAAATAAACCCCACCTTCTTTCCTCCTTCCCTAGTAGCTATCTATTCTACCTAACAGAAGGACTAATAAAATTTATCTTAAAAGAGTCTGGGATCCAGACATCTTTTATTTAAGGGAAGGGAAGAGGGACAAGGCAAAAGGTGGGCGCTGGCCATAGACATGTAGGTTTTGAAAGGAATCCAAAGAGGAGTGTGAACTTTCTCAATTCCTTTGTTCCCTCCTAATTAGTCTGCTGACCCCTGGTGACCTGTGTCCCATTATGGAGACTACTGTGAATCTCTGAGAAACAGTCATTACTTTGTAGGCAGTCCCCGACCTCTTTGCCTACAAAGGGGCTGCTCAAGCCACAAGCAGAATTCCTCTAATTCATTCATGTCAAAGTCAAAGGGTAACACAGGCCAAATACACAAGGTTTAAGTTTATGTGGGCCACAAAAAAACAAAAGCTTCAATTTTCATAGAAATGTAGGTTTTTTTCAATGGAGACATGCTGAATACAAAGGGCTGAAATAAATGAATAATCATTTACATAAAATAATAGAACATATTAATAAAAAATAATATTTTTGAACATTAACTTACCAGACACTGAATAACTGCACAAATTGTTAAGTATAACGCAAATAAACCTATTTTTCTTGTTCTCCGAAAGCGAAATATTTCCTGTTGCACACACCAAACAAGTCAGTACAAGACTAATGACATGACAATCAGTTGCTATAATATTCACCGCTAGAATTAGTGGAGAGAAATAGTGTGCCTGCGTGTAAGGCACATAAGGGAAATGAATGCAACACCATTATAGTAATCAGTCATTAGTGAATGTTGTAGCTTGTTATTAATAATTATGTATGATAGGATATTATAAAAATTAAGTTATGAAACTTATTAAAACATTTCTTACATACCGTTGTATTGGCTGGGCCACAGAAATATTCTTTGTGGGTCACATATGGCCCATGGGCCATGAGTTTGACATGCTTGCTCTAGTTAATTATATATCTACAGCAGGAATTATTAGCCTGCAGGCCATCAGAGAGAGGAAGCATTTCATTCTGTTATAGCATGGGTCCTTGAAAGTTCTGTTAACGAAAAACCAATGAAACCTGTAGAGAATTTTGTGAGTTTATTTGAGCCAAAATGTCGACATATGCCGGGAAGCAGAACCTCAATGAATTGAGATAATGCTCCAGAGAATGGGGGGGTTTGTACCTTATTTTATAAATTTACCATCAAAGGAAAATACGTAAGCGGTTTACATGAAATTCATTGGTGATAGATTGAGGAGGTGGGGTAAAGCAAAGCGGGGAAATCTCTGGGATTGGGTAAAAGGGGTGAAATGATAGACATATGCTTCTTTTACATAAATTCATACAGGATTAACAGTTGACAACAGTTGGTGTAAACTTGATAACAATGACAACGAGGGGATGTCCTGGTGCTATTTGTTATGCCCAGCGGGGTCTGAAAGAAAGGGAAGTTGCAAGTTATCCAGACATTTCACAAATATGTTATCTTAGAGGCAAAAAGACAAAAATGTGCTCATAGAGATCAAAGACGATCTTTGTCGGGGAAAACACTGGCCCAGGATGTCACTGCCCACCATAACCTGTTTTGTAGTTAAATGTTAATTTTCAGACCATCCTTTTGTGGTTACTTTAGGTCTCTGAGGCTGCAAGACTGCCACGTAGGCCTCCGCTGAGCTTCTC
>PVJC01054236.1:0-10589 GCA_004026665.1 Murina feae | reverse complement strand
TGAATACTTGACAGTGGTAACTCACTGAAAGAAGCAATAACAAGAGGTCAAGAGATTTATACTCATTTAGTAATTATTCCTGGGAAATGATCTCACGATGACAAGGATTAGCAGTGGTAAGTTTATAAAACGATCTTTGTTGTAGAGATCAGAATGATACAGTTTAAAGATAAATGATTTCCTGAAACAAAAGTATGTATGTATTAATGTATCATATACAGACTGAACATGCTCTCTGGATGAGGAACTTGAGGCTCAGAGAATGTTAAGTAACTTGACTAGGGTCACATAGCGAGGAGGTAACAGTGAATCCACATATGTCTAACTCAAAGCTTCCTTATCCATTTGTGAACTCTTTGAATTTGTCTCAACCAGTGCTCCTCCTAAAACTGTAATTCTTGCTGCTTTTTATATAGTAACTAGAGGCCTGGTGCACAAAATTTGTGCATGGGATGGGGTGTGTGTAGATGTGTGTAGGGTATAGTCTCAGCCCAGACTATACCCTCTTCAATCTGGGATCCCTCTCACAATCCAGGACAGCTGGCTCCCAACCACTTGCCTGCCTGCCTGCCTGCCTGCGTGATCACCCCTAACCACTCCCCTGCTAGCATGATTGATGCCTAACTGCTCCCCTGTCAGCCTGATTGCCCCTAACTGCCCTCCCTTGTCAGCCTGGTGGCCCCTAACTGCCCTCCCCTGCAGGCTTGATCTCCCCAAGTTGCCTTTCCTTGCTAGCCCAGTCACCCATAACTGCCCTACCCTGCAGGCCATGTTGCTCCCAACTGCCCTCCCCTGCTGGCCCGGTCCCCCCCCAACTGCCCTCCCTGCAGGCCTGGTTGCTCCCAACTGCCTTCCCTACAGGCCTGATTGCCCCTAACTGCCCTCCCCTGCTGGCCATCTTGTGTCCATATGGTAGCGGCCATCTTATGTGTTGGAGTGTTGGTCAATTTGCATATTACTGTTTTATTAGATAGGACTACTGGCCCCATGCACAAAAGTCATGCACATTAAAAGGGAATTAATTAGAGCAAATATTTTGATATTGCTATTTGCCCTTTCTCTATAATAGAAGTGTCAGAGATGAAAGAAAATTAGTAAAATGTATATGAAAATCTTTTGTATACAGACTGCAAGTGCTCAGAGAAGATGGTAGCTGGGAAACTGTCAAATATCTCAAAGTGGTTCCTGTGACAACGGATATTGATGTCAAATAGGCATGGGAAGGGTAGAATAAAGTTTTTCCATGATGTGTGAAAGTGTGGAAAACAATATTTTAATATATTTTCTTATATGATTTCAAGTGTGTATACATAACTTTTAAAAAGATAGTTGACTATTTTATGAACATCCGTATTATATTTATTCAAGTCAGCAAAAATAATTTTTAGAGCTTTGCACTAAGAAAATGGGGATTACTTTTTAATAAGGTTGTCTCACTATGACATATATATTTTTTAATTAAATCTTTATTATTGAAAGTATTACATATATCCCCTGTTTTCCCCTCATTAACCCTTTCTAGCTGGCCCTTTCCCCTTCACCACCCTATTGTTTGTGTCCGTGGTGACACTATGATATATTAGTAAATATATTAGTCTTGGACAATGTTTGCTTTGTTGGGCTGGGCTAAATCCAACTTGATTATGTATATGCATTTTTATTATTTTGCTCAATTCAGTTTGTTAGAGGTTTATTTAGGATTTTTGTATCGAGTCAGGAGTGAAAAGTCGGGGGGGTGTGCTTTTTCTCTCTGTGTCAGGTTTTGTTGTCTTGGTTATGCTCACTTAATAAAGCAGTTTGGGTGGTTTTTCCATTTTGTTTTCTCTGCTCTAGAGCAAGTTCACAGGCTGTTTGAAAGATGTGTCTGGATAAGCTGGTCCCTGAAACCATTTTTGGAGGCTTTTTTTTTTTTTTAAATTATCTTCATAGTTTAGATTTTTGCTGAATTATATCTAGGCATGGGTCTTTAAAATATTTTAAAATTAATTTTGCCTGAAATACAGTGAACCCTTTGATCTCTATGCTGAGATTATTTTTCACTCCAGGAAGTTTTCCCTGTTCATATTTTAGCTTATTGCTTTTGTTCTGCTTGATTTATTTCTCAAAAGTATCTTTAATTAGGTTGAATCACTGACTCAATGTCTCTCTCATCATTTTCTGTTTTGTCCTTTTTCTCAGTCTTCTGCATCCAGCTCCTCTGCATTACATTTTTGCAATTTTAATTCTGCTCTTTAATATCACCAGTGTAGATTGCTATTGATTTCGTTTTAGCTGCTTTGCAATCCTTTGTTTGCCTCAGTCAGTTCACTGGTCATGTCATTAAGCATTAAAACTCAATATGACCCTTGTAAAATAAGTTTCTTCGTCTCCATTTTATAAATTTACTAGAGACCCAGTGCACGAATTTGTGCACGGGACAGGCCGGCGGCAGGGAAGGGGCTGTGGGCAGTTGGCCAGCCGGCCCGCCCCTGATTGGGGTGTTGGGGGCTGATTGGGGAAGGTTGGGGGCTGGGCTGGCCAGGTTGGGCGGGGGGTGATCAGGGCCTGGATCAGGATGGTTGGCTGCTGCAGCATGTGTCATAGCCATCGGTTATTCCTCTCATTCCTGTCATTCCGCTGTTCCAGTTGCTGGGCTTTTATATATACTAGTATAGATAAATGAAGAATGAAAGAGGTTAGCTGCTTTTCCCACAGCCACTACTACTCTAAATGTTTTTCACTCCAAATTCACATGTTGGAATATTAACACCCAATGTGATGGTGTCAGAAGGTGAAGCCTTTTTGAGAGTTAAAGACTGGGAATGAGATGGTCATATAAATGGTGTGCTGGTGGAGAGGAGCCTGAGCAGCATCCTCAGCGATGAGCCATGAACATGAGCAAGGGCAGAATGGAGAACAGTCATGTAGTAGGAGGTTCAGCAGGGCTGGAGCCCAGAGTACAAGGTGGGGAATGGTTAGATGTGAAGCTGGAGATTGTAATGTAAGACTTAGCTCAGAGAGGAACGAGATAGAAGGTGCTCTGAAGGCCGAGGGGAAGCATTGAAAGGTTTTAAGTAAGATCATATTTTCATTTTAGGATTAGTGTGGAGGATGATTGAAGGCAGATTGGCGTTTTAGAAGGTGATGGCGGTCAAGAGGGGTAGAGGGTAAGGAGGGCCTGAGTAAAGGCAGAGAGAAATTGAGGGAGATGAAAGGATAGATTTAAGAAATGCATAGGAGAGCGTGGACAGATCTTTGAGGTTCCTTGTTACTAGGAAAGTTGAGGTGCTATAATTCTGTGCTTTCAGAACTTTCATCAGGACTGGTGATAGCCTTTGATGGAACCATCCCTTCTGTTGGCAATGGGGTGCATTTGCAGAGAGCTGGAAAGAATGTAGCCCATGGCCAAAGTGCCTGTGTAGTCCACAGAGCAGAGATTCATAGTCCATTTGAGTCTGGGGTGGGGTCTACTGGGAAATGTGCAGAAATGCTTTGGCTGCCACAGTGTTTTAAGGGTGAAGTCATTTGAGGGACCAGTCCTGTAGTGCTCAGGCAGCCCTGCACAGTGGAGACATGTACTGCCCCAGAGAGTCAGGAGACCATCGAGGAGCCATGAGTGGACCCTGTTCAATAGCAAAGTTTTACTGAAACCAATAGAGGCATTTATTACAGACCCTAAACTTTTAGCATTTATTTTCTGAGCTTTTACAAAATTATATGTAGATTAATATCTTAGAGTAATAAAGAGTCTGAACTAATTTGTCTAAACCTTATGTCCTTTTCTCCCTTATATATAGAATTCCCTTAAAAACAAGTACTGGAGAGCTTCATGGTTTTAAATGTACTTAAGCAATTGGCAGGCTTATTAAATAGTATAGAAATTCTGTGCCAAAAACAAAGTAATCTGAATGCTGGCAAACCAATCTCGCTAGGTTCTTTATACACTTAAATGAATTTCTGACAAAGCTAAGGAAGACCTGTTAAGTGAAGAAACTATACAGTGTGTCCACACTGTCTTTCTCTTTGCAGTTACCCCTTTCTTCAGCACATCTAGCATAGAGGGAAATAATAACACATGGCTCAAAACTAGGAGACTCTTTTTTCCTAGCCAGAAGTTAGTCCATTTCACCTCTTAAATTTTTCCATGTTAATGTCCATGCTGAAAGCACATTGGATCTCTTTATAATTTTATTAGCAATAGGTAGTAATACATACAGATTTGTTGACTTTTATTGACAAGTAATAATAACCAATACATTTTGATGGTCCCCAGAACAGTCTTGCATTTGCATTCTCTTCAATAAACCATGGACTCCACAATCCCACCGTTTCTAAGGCTGAGATCTTTCTCTATCCCTGTTTATCAAGGTCTTCAATGTTTTATTATATTGCTTATTGCTTGTTCCTGTAATACCATATTTTTGATATTATGACATTTTCAGCATGAGAAGAATGAAAAAAATCTTTATTTTCTTGCTTCTATAAGGTGTGGCCTTTCCCTGACTGTATAATTGGCCTATGAGTTCATAAGTGGCCTCTCCCTGAGCTTATGATTAATGAAAAATATATGTTGAACTGAGCATATTTATTGACTAAATTGCAAAAAGCTTTCTAGTTTGTTTGGGTTTACTTGCTCCTTTTGTGTTGCGTTCATTTTAAAGGTCACATTTAAGATGGAGCTATTATATCATACATTCCTCTTAGAACTCACTGGAGCCAAAATTCCCTATGAAGGCAAGAAGAATGTTAGGCTGGACAGATGCTCTAGAGAATGAAAGAAGGTGAGAAGTAGATTCCTTGTAGAAATAATCCCATGGGAACCAGTCACAGCCAGAGGAAGGGGCTGATATAAAGGTGGGTTACCACAAGCTCTGTATGCAAATACATAGTTGGCAGCTGGAGGATGAGAGAAGGAACCAAATGGCCTAGCAATTATTACTTTAGAAATCAGCAAAAAGTAGATTGTATTTCAGGATTTTTGGTCTGGAGTTTTAAAATTCACTGTCATTATTAATGGATGGAAGAGACAAATTTAAGTAGGTTTCAAAGAAGGCACTTAATTATCTGTTGAAAAACAGAAACTGTATTTATACTCATATCTTCAAGAATGTAAAAATAGGGATTTACTCTGTAGCAATTTTCTTAGGAAAAAAGAAAAAGAGTAGCTAAATTTTAACTACTAAGAACCCAAACAGTGTAATTCTTTCCTATTTTACAGCCCACATGTGGGGTTCTCCTTGGTTCTCCTCTGGGCAGTGGTAACTGCCTTTGTTTATTTATTTATTTATTTTTTTTGAAGCAAGGCATTTGATCAAAAATTAGAGTTCCACAGCTAGCTTTTGCTGGCGTCTGTCCCAAATTCCTCTCTACTTGGGGTTTCTACAGTGATTGCTGTGGTTTTCTGGCTTGATCTGAGGCCCTTGCTTCGTCAGCGGAGGAAAGACTGCCGGCTCCTTCCTTCCCAGGAGTTGATGGCCCTTGCTCTTCAAGGAGGGCTGGGAAAGAGTGCCCAGGCTCCTTGCGGGAGATAGCCCTGCTGGGCTTGGCCTCAAACATGCGTTGCTTTCAGAAGCATGAGATTCCCCCACCCCCAACCAGGCCTAAAAACAATCATAAAAATATATTTGAAAAAATCCCCATCGCTTCTCTTGCTGACTTTGGCAGTTAGGTACAAAGCATCAACAGAGTGTTGTACACAGAAATTCTGCCTTCCAGGCTTGTTCCCTTCTTGCAGAACAGTCCTTAACCTTGTGGGGCTCTCTTCTCGTGTTTTCTTAATGAGAAAATATTTCAGAGATTATTGGCACCACAGGTTTCTTCCTTTCCTGGGGTTTTTGCTCTTAAACAACTATAATCTCTATGATCTCTTTTATACTTTTCCTTCACAGTATGGGGCACATCTAATCAATCCCTCCTAGGATGACTTTTCTAAGTACAGTGATTTTTTTCTTCTTCTGTCATTTCCATCCTAGAACACTTTCTTATTTGTGTGCATATACCTTTTCAAATTAGTGTTTTGGATTTCTTCGGGTAAATATCCACTTTCTCTAAAAAAAGTCAATGGAAAAAATATCCTCGGATGGATTAACCAAAAAAATAAGTACATGGTAGAAAATGAAAAAAAAAACAAAAAACTATTAAAAGGTATAATGAAGAAAGTGGAAATTATTCATTATCCAGCATGCAAAATACTTCTTTCCTTATTCCCACATTTTGGGCTGTGTGTTCACTTTCATTTTATTTCTTCCTTGATCTCACTGTTGACCCACCCAAACTAAAGAGTTAACTTCTTATGATGAAAATTTCTCTGATATTAAAATTGTTTGAAAACATAAATTTTAATAATAGCAGTCATTTGAACAAATCAGGATTTGGGTGACTACATCTTGAAAAGAGATTATTTTTGGCTAAAATTTTGGATATCTTAATTTTCTATGTTCACATAAAATACATAGTGGTAGAGAATAATTGTGATGTATGTAAAGTGGTAAGTCTGTACATTTCACCTCCCAATCACAAATGTGCAATACTGAGCCTATGCTGAAATGTGGATCAAGAGGCTCTAACTCACTTTTAAAATAAACTGATAGAACCACTACATTTGTGTTTGATTATAGTATAAGAAATTTGATTGTAGTATAAGAAATTTAAATGAAATAAATAAGTTCCATCATACAACAAGACAGGAAAAATACTAAGTCCACCCAAATTGTTGTGATTTTTTAAAATTTACTTTTCAATTACAGTTGACAAACAATATTATATTAGTTCCAGGTGTATAACATATAACTTATAAAGTGATCACTTTGATAAGTCTAGCACCCATCAGATACAATCCTATATAATAAAAGGGTAATATGCAAATTGACCGCAAGAGCAGAACCACTGGGAATGACTGGTCACTATGACTCACACCAACCACCAGGAGGCAGATGCTCAATGGAGCTGCCCCTGCTGGTCAGTGCACTCCCATAGGGGGAGCTCTGCTCAACCACAAGCCAGGCTGACGGCTGCCAGTACAGCGGTGATGGTGGGAGCCTCTCCTGCCTCCTCAGCAGCGCTAAGGATGTCCAACTGCAGCTTAGGCCTGCTCTCTACTGGCAAGTGGACATCCCCTGAATTCTGCCAGAGGGATGTCTGACTGCCAGCATCCCCGGGCTGCCAGAGGGATGTCTGACTGCCAGCTTAGGCCCGATCCCCTGGGGAGTGGGTCTAAGCCAGCAGGTGGACATCCCCTGAGGGTTCTCAGACTGCGAGAGGGCACAGGCCAGGCTTAGCCCCCCCTCCCCCAGTACACAAATTTTTGTGCACCGGGCCTCTAGTATTCTATATAATAATATACATTAAGAGAGAAACATGTAAATTAACCGTCCCTCCACTATGCTCAAGCCATGCCCAACAGCCAATCCGAGTGACTATGCAAATTATCTGACAAGACAGGTGTCAAGCACCCCAGGAGGCGACAGTGGCCATGGTCGTGGGCTCCTAGGACTTTCACCAGCCCCGGGAGGCGAGGTCGTAGCCACACCCATGGGCTCCCAGGACTTTCACCAGTTGGGGAGGTGCAGCTGCCAGCGCTTAGCCACACCTGTGGACTCCCAGGATTTTGCCAGTGGAGAGCAAGAGGTTTGGAGAACTTGGCAGGAGATTGCTGGACATAGAGCAGAGCAAGAGAGAGAGGCAGCTTGGAGGGCATGGCTCCCTTTCTCACCCCAGCTTCCTCATCACAGCTGTGGAAACTGACAGCAGGGAGAAGGATGTCCCACCCCTACAAAATCAGCCAGAATCAGCCATTAGTCAGACAACTCTCAGTGGTCTGATAGACAAGACTCTCATTCACCTGCATCTCAGACCATGACAGTAAAGAGGTGGGACTATGTCTAAAGAACAGCTGAAAGATGCTGGCGTTATAGACAGAAAGTGTCTGCAGAGCAGCATGCGTCTGATCTTGAAAGAAGGCAGTGCCTGCGACAGGATGTTTCTGAAAAATGCCACTCTAATGCTGAAAAACACCGGCATTATTGACAGAAAATATCTAAAGACCAGCATGCCTTTTGAAGTTGAAAGAAGGTGGTGGCAACGACAGAATATGTCAAGAGAACAGTCACCAACAAATACTACCAATATTGGTAGGTACTGCTTTCTCAGCGAAAATGGAGTACATGAGGATGCAATGCTCCAACGTAGTTGTGGTGGAATGACTGTTTGATGTGAATTTTGCCTATCACTAAATTTCTCCGATAAAAAACCATCTGATGGGAAATTTACTTGATGTTGTAGCAAAGGGAAAGTCTGTCCAAATGATACACATTTTCCAGATTACCTGGCGTATTTAAAAAGATTAATGACAAACAAAGATTCTGACAGTAAAATTTCATGGAAAATATTTGTTCCATAAATAGTTCTTTTGCTTTTGCTTCCATGGGTGCAAATATTGCATTTCCATAAGGATATGGGCCATACTGTTTTAGAATACACGGACAAGTTTATCACCATACTGGAACTTAACATCCTTCAGCTGGTGTTTCTCGGAAGTTTGCTCAACTCTATATTTTGGATACAGCCAAAGCTATAAGTAAAAGATTAGCAATGCCAGAAAACCAGGGCTGCTCAGAAAGACCTATGATCAACATTAACAGCCTCAAGAATGAAGTAAATGAATTAACAAAATCATACAAGATGCTACATGAGGTAGAAAAGGAAGCCCAGTCTGAAGCAACAGCAAAAGGTATTGCTCTCACAGAGGTAACAATGGCAATTAAATATGATTATAACAGTAACCTGGTAGATATAATTCTCCCCGTGTAACTGAGGTTGCTGTCATATTCAGAAATGAAGATGGAGAACCTCCTTTTGAAAGGGATTTGATCATTCATTGTAAACCAGATTCCAATAATCCAAATGCCACTAAAATGAAACAAATCAATATCCTATTTCCTATATTAGATGCAATAACATATCCTATTCTTTTCCCACATGGTGAAAAAGGCTGGGGAACAGATATTGCATTAAGACTCAGAGACGACAGTGTAATAGACAATAATACTAGACAAAATGTAAGGACATGAGTCACACAAATGCAGTATTATGGATTTCATCTCTCTGTGTGGGACACGGTGAATCCTATTTTAAAGGCAGGAAAATTAACTCAACAGTTTATCGTGGATTCATATTAAAAATGGAGGCCAATTGGATAAATTTCATCAAAGCAAACCAATCTAAGTTGAGAGTTGAAAAATATAGTGGTTTGATGGATTATCTCAAATCTAGATCTGAAAAGGACAATGTGCCGGTTGGTAAGATGATAATACTTCCATCATCTTTTGAGGGTATTCCCAGAAATATGCAACAGCGATATCATGATGCTATGGCAATTGTAATGAAGCATGGCAAGCCTGATTTATTCATAACCATGATGTGCAACCCCAAATGGACAGATATTGCAAACAATTTACAATACTGGCAAAAAGTTGAAACAGACCTGACTTGGTAGACAGAGTTTTTAATATGAAGCTGAATGTTCTTTTAAATTATATCTGTAAATTCCATGTATTTGGCAAAGTAATAGCTAACATTCATGTCACTGAATTTCAGAAATGCGGACTGCCACATGCTCACATATTATCGATATTAAATAATGAGTCCAAATTATGTTCCTTTAATTAATTCCCTTTCAATGTGCATGAAATTCATGCACAGGTAGGGTCCCGAGGCCTGGCCAGTGATCAGGGCCAATTGGGGCCTTCCGGCTGCTAGTCGGGGCCTTCCTTTATTCTGTGCTGCCCCCTGGTGGTCAGTGCACATCATAGCAAGTGATCGAACTCCTAGTCTCCTGGTTGAACTCCTGAGGGACACTTTGCATATTAACCTTTTATAGATAGATAGATAGATAGATAGATAGATAGATAGATTATTGACTATGCTGTATTTTATATTCTGATGATTTTTTTTAGTTTTAAATTTTATTTTTCAATTATAGTTTAAGATTATATGGGTTTCTGGTGTACATCATAGTGGTTAGACATTTATATAATTCACCAAGTGGTCCCCAAAAAGTGTGGTCCCCACCGGGCACCATCCATAGTTATTTTTTATCTTTATTGTTCATATTATTACAGTTGTTCCTCTTTTTCCCTCCCCCCATAGTTCCCCTCCTCCCAGTTCCCACCCCATCCACTGCCCTCATCCCCCCCCCCACTGTCCTCATCCATAGGTGTACGATTTTTGTCCAGTCTCTTCCCACATCCCCAAGCCTCTTTCCCTCTGTGAATTGTCATTCCACTCCCTTTCTATGCCCCGACTCTATTCTATTCACCAGTTTATTCTGTTCATCAGACTTTTTTTATTCATTTGATTTTTAGGTTCATTTGTTGATAGATACGTATTTGTTGTTCATAATTTTTATCTTTACTTTTTCTTCTTCTTCCTCTTCTCAAAAGATACCTTTCAGCATTTCATATAATACTGGTTGGGTGGTGATGAACTCTTTTAGCTTTTTCTTGTCTGTGAAGCTCTTTGTCTGACCTTCAATTCTGAATGATAGCTTTGCTGGGTAAAGTAATCTTGGTTGTAGGTTCTTGCTATTCATCATTTTGAATATTTCTTGCCAC